>PVJX010019425.1:0-34958 GCA_004027295.1 Dolichotis patagonum | reverse complement strand
ATAATGAAGAAAATATAGAGGAAAACACAGATGGGAACCCCAAAGCCAGAGAAAAAGGGAAGAAAAGAGGTGAGAAGGGGCTTGGGTAGGGGAACCCTCTGGAAGGATTCAGTCTCCCCTGGTCTTCAGCCAGTGTCCCCCTAGATGAGGAATAGTAGCTCCCACTCTGCCCTCCAAGTCACACACTGCTGCAGGCTTTGGGTCAAAGCCCTCCGAGCCAAGATGAATGGAGCAGAGATGGGTTGGAATCCATGAGGGGGCAGAAGTGGGTCCTTCTTACCTGCTTGTGGCTCTGAGACCCAGGTTTGCAGGAACCCTTTTTCCCAGTCATGTTCCCCTTTCAGAGGAAGGGAACCTGGTGCTCTTGGGATGATGTGGTCTTTGTTAATGAGCTCTTTTGGTTAATTCTGTGCACAGATGTCTACCCATTGGGACAAAGGGAGAGAAGGGACAGTCCTCCATACCACCATGGTGCCATCATTAGTGATCTGCAGACTCTTATGTGAAGACCGCTACAGCAAGAGAACAGGGACTAAAGTTACAGGGAGTATGGGGTGGCATTTGATTCAGTTTAACTGTTTCTTTCTCTCATGAATATTCCTTCGTTGTTGCCTGACTCACAGTCACCTTAGGGGCCGGTGAGTAAGTTGATCTATTGTTTAAACTACAAGCACAGCTGTCTGGAGGAAAATCCTAGCCCAGCTCCATTCCCTCAAGAGGCCAGGACCTCATTGTCTCCCACTCCAAATGGCACCGAAAGTAAACAATCCCACAGCCCCATTCAGACCCAGAGATGTCAGTCATAAGGCTGATTATCTCCGGGAACATTCTGTATTCATACAACTCTCTTTTGAATAATTACTGAAAGCCAGGCACAAATCCACATAACTGTATTTTGGAGGGAAGCCCTCGTACCTCATGCCCACCCTAGCAGGAGAGACTTTTGCTATGGTTTGGGTGTTTTTCCCCAAAATACCTGTATTGGAAACATAATCCCCATAGTCATACGTTAATAGTATTTGGAGGTAAGGTCTTTGGAAGGTAATCAGAATTAAATGAGGCCACAGGAGTGGGAGCTTCATGATGGGATTAGTGGCTTTACAAGAAGAGAAGACCCAAGGTAGCACACTTGCTGTGTCTTGCTATGTGATGCCCTCTGCCATGTTATGATGTAACACGCAGGCCCTCACCCGATGCCAGCATCATACTCTTGGCTTCCTGGCCTCCAGAACCATGACCCACTAAATGAACCTTCATTCTTTTTTTAAATTTTATTTTAAAAGGGGGTAAAATTAAACACAATAAAACAGAACAGAACAGGACATAAGAAAGCATAAATTTCAAAGCTAGACAACCAGAGATCTTCACTATCTGTCATATTGTCTCTTGTTTTCTTCCAAATGGTTGTCCTTATCTTTGCATATGGGGACTCATACTAAATAACATAGCCAATATTTTCACAAGGTGTGTAGTTCACTGGCTCCCACTTGCTAAGCAAGCGGGAGGGAGAGGGGGACACAGGGAGGGGGACAGGATGACATGAGATGTCTGATTCTCAGCCCACATGCCCCCAGGCTCACAGCTGCCCCCCAGAGAGGGGAGGAGCTCCTTGTTCTCCTGGCACCCCGAGTCAACCGCACTGTGCAGGTCCTGACATGCCAGGATCTCTCTCCTTCAGGCTACCAGAAGTCTGCCACACTCTCAGCTGTCCCCAAGAGAGAGGAGGAGTTCCTTGTTCTCCCGGCACCCCGAGTCAACTGCACTGTGTAGGTCCCAACATGGCAGGGTCTCTCTCCTTCGGGTTGCCAGAAAGTCTGCCACACTCTCAGCCATCCCCCAGAGAGGGGAGGAGCTCCTTGTTCTCCTGGCACCCTGAGTCAACCGCAAGGTGCAGGTCCCAAGGCACCAGGGTCTCTCCCCTGCAGGCCCCCTAAAGTCTGCCATACTCACATGCTATTTCTTTCTGATGAATTGACCATTCCATCTTCAAAGTTCTGAAATGGCCAACAAACCACAGAAAGAATTCTCTTTAGGCTCCTGTTTGACACCAGCAGCTACAAGCAATCTGCTGGCCTTGCTTCAGGGCCACTGAACCTTCATTCTTAATAAATTATCCAACCTGTCTGGTCTTCAACTATAGCAACAGAAAATGGCCTAAAGCACCCTTCTAATGACTTGGGTTTCTCCAAGCAACTCCATTGCCCACCTCACTGCTAACACTGAGGGCAGTAGAGAGTTCACTGAGAGAAAGCAAGGTGTCTGGCAGTTTCAGCTCTCCTCTGTACATGCTGATGAGCACAGTGCTCAGAACCTTACTCAGCAGGCTGGAGTTAATTACATCCTTGAGAACCAAGGTCACGATGGGAAAGTTTCTAGTTCATAGAAGAGGTTGGTGCAGTCCACAAGATGCCAGGTGACTGGGAAGAACTTTAAAGACCTCAGGCTACTGCAGTTCTTTCCCCAAGGAAAGCGCTAGTAATACATTTTTGTGACAGCACTTTCTACGTTACGTCACATGAGGAGACAGCAAAAAAACAAAATACAGGGCACTGAGAAGTATTGATGGTACTGAAAGACATGGCCCTGACTACTCAGGGCCCTTGACCACTCAGGGATCCCACAGGAGGACCCTTTCGGAGTGCTCAGCAGGCCAAAGTAGTCCATGGTAACCCTTTTCAGTGGTGACAAAGAGAATTGTCACTTCCTCTGAAAACCCTTTAATTGGCTTCCCAGTGTCTGGGTTGGATACCCAGGGACATTTTGTACTTGCTTGATTGTCTTCACTGAATAGCAAATTTTATTACCTTCATACACTTATACTCTAAGGTGGAAGACAGCACACACACACACACACACACACACAATCCCTGATGGAAAGGGAAAGAGACTATTTGAGGTTCTCTGCAAAGGGGATCTTCAAGGAGAGACTTGAGTGAAGTGAAGGAGTAAACCTGTTACCATCCAGAAGGAGAGAAGCTATACAGAGGAAAGAGCAGGTGGAAAGGCCCTGAGGTAGAAGGGTTTTTAGACATTCCCATAAGGAAGGTCACTGGAAAGGGGCAGAGGTTGTGGAAACAGAACAGGTCGAGCTATGTGGGATCTTGGAGGCCATGATAAAATGAACTTTGGATTTCATTAAAAATCTCAAGGGAAGCTTCCAAGAAAGTGACATCATAGAGGTGGTCCAATCTATTTCAAAGGTCATTCTGATTTCTGGGTGGACACCAGACTATAGGCAGCAAGGGAGAAAGCAGAGAGAAAGAAAGAGGGATCTGATAGAGCTAAGAAAGGTTAATGGCTTGGACTGACAAAGAGGCAGGTGATATTAAACACCAGGTTCTGGTTCTAGGGGAACTGGATAAGTGATTTGGGGAGAAAGAGAAGAGTCAAGAAGGAAGAAAGGCTGCAGGCTGTTGGCTGTTTGCTTGAGCAGCTAGACACTGATCCCTGAGAGGAGAAGCCTAGGAGAGGGGCAGGTCATGCTGCCTGCTTCTCAGTGCCTGTTGGGATACCAACAGGAAATAGGTGGACATTTGTATTAGGATAATTTGGGGAGGGCTGTTTACAGGGAGAACTACTTACCAAGGAGTGGGTGTGAGTACAGGGGAACCATAGATGATGACGTGGTACCCAGGGGCTGGCAGGAAACTATGAGCTAATGACCACATGCAACCATTTCAAGACTGACACAAGAGGTGGGACAGTTCCCTCACAAGGGATGGGGTCTGGGAAGTGGAGTTAAACGGAGGAGCTCCAGGAGAAACTGAAGCTTTGGATGCGTATGTTTCACTCATGTCTGCTCACAGGTTCCTCCCCATGTCTCAGGGCCCCACCGTTTCCCCCTGGGCACACTCACCTTCATACAGGAGATTTGCCTCTGCAAACTGCCAACCCTTGCCATTTCACCTGATCTTGGTCCTCATCCATTTCTGCCCTTCGACCACTTGAGATGAGAGTGTCCTTCAAGACCATCCTGGAATTATTGTTTATCATATTTCTTAATTGAATATTCGTAGCTTTTAAATTCTCCTTTTCCCTGTGTGTCCTCTCTTGGGTTGTAAGAAGAATCCAGGTGATTCCAAACTCTAAATTCCACTTTGTTGCCATAGAAACTAAATGCCACAGCCATTTGAAACCTCAGTGTTTTATCCTGTACTTGCCTATCTTTGCTGTCATTACCTCTGATGATTCCCTAAGGTTTTGTAGCACCACCTGTTATGGAGAATCCATGTTCCATTTTTCCTCAACCCAACCCCAGAAAATCCAGGCTCTGTTTCCTGTGGCCCACTCCAGTGCCAATTATGTACTAATTCAGTCCAGATCTCAATATAAAACAGATGGCACCTTCAAATTATATCATTCAAGGAGGATTTGTTCTCAAAGGCCTTTTACAAACCTGTGAGTAAAAAATGCAAAGGACTCATAGAGGACTAAAAAATGAGGGACTAAAAACACTGGAGTTACTATCACTACCTCAGGCCCAAAGGAATGAGAAAAAGAAGAGGTAATCAGGATCTGGAAGGGAAGAGTTGGTATAGGGAATGACACAGACTAGGTTCAAACACACAGCCAACCCGAGGTTAACTCTCATGGAGTAAATACCGCATACCCACACCGCTGCTTCCCTCCTATCTCCTCTCAGAGTTTTGCATTGCCTGAGCCGAGGTAAAGCCAGGAGACCAGGAACCTGTTGATGGAGTCCACACAGGACAGCCTCAAGGACAGACAGCAAAGCTGAGGGGAGGAATGGAAAGGAAAGGAGAAGGCAATGGAGGACGTCCAGCTCCAACAAAGATATCAGTAGTCACCAAATGTATGAATCTGGAGCTCTGGAAGAGGTTGAAGCTAGCGATATGAATTTGTGAGAACTTTTAGAAAGATAAGAGTCATGGAGGTGACATTACCCAGGAAGTGACAGAAGGGAGAAAAGATCCATGGACATGCCCATAGCTGGCTTAGCTGAAAGGAGCAGGGAGGTGAAGAGAAAACAGGAAAGTGTGATTTTTCTGATGGACAAGTGAGAAATATGTCTCTAGATGAAAGAGGTGATCAAAGCGTTAGGCGCTGCTGGGATGCCCAAGGGCTGAGTTTGTAAAGACCACCATTTCCTTGTCGGGGCCTTTGGAAGGGTCAGGTATAGGAGGTGGGATGGGGCAGGGGAAGGATGCAAGAGGAAATGAGGGCTTTCAGATTAGGAAAGAGGAAGGGTGTCAGCTTGAATTTAAAAGTTTCAGGTTAGAATAACAACAGCTCCAAGAACCCTGGGACATTCCCCTCTCAGGTCTTTGGGTAGAAAATAAAAGTCCAGTTCTAACTGGTTCAGGAAAATAAAAGGAGAATCAGTGGACAGAGCTGGGCTATCTCATGGTTCTGCAAGTTCCCCCAAGACAATCTGACCTGGGAACTGAAATACTGTCAGCACTCTTCCTAGTGTACATTTCAGCCTTGCTCAAGTGATGGCTTTATTTTCTCAGACCTGTGTCCTCCACAGGACAGAAAATATGTCCATTGTGCCCAATGTGTAGGCTACACCAATACAGAGTAGGTGCGCAATAAACAATTACGAATGAGTGAATTGGCCCCAAAAGGGAAAGTGGAACTGCTCCTTAGCACCATTTCAAAATGCCAAAGAGGAGGAACTCTGGCCCACCTTGGGTCATATGACCTCTGACCAATCAACTGTGGCCAGCAGGTGGCAAAACTCTCATTAGAATTAAATGTGGGGTGGGGAAGGAAATTCTGAAGAAAGGATAAATGATTCCATTCCCAGAAAAGGGAAAGACAATACCAAGGCTGTAGTCACCCCCTCAAATTCCCGTATTGTGATATACTGTACTGGTATAAAAACAAGTATACTAATAATATAAACTAAAAGGTCTTATTTTTTCTTTAGATTAAAAAATAAAATGAACCAGGTATGGTGGCACACACCTGTAATCCCAGCACTCAGGAGGCTGAGACAGGAGGATCATTGCATGCTTGAGACCTGCCTGGGCTACAAAGTGAGCACAAGGCCAGTCTGAACTACATAGCAAGACCCTGCCTCAAAAAGACAAAAATAAAACAAGAATGTTTTGTCAGGTCTCCAAAGTTGCCTGGGCCCTTGGCACTGCACTGACGAGAGACCTAATGGGATTTTTTCAGGAGCCACACACAGCAGCTCCTGGCATCTTGTAGTGTTGCCTAGACATTGTTCTAGCTAAAACCAGGAAAAATGAGTGGCATTACAGGGTCTCTGAGTGGCTGATGGGCAAAACGACACGGCAATGATAAATGGCCCTGTCCAGGGTTCAGCAGAATCCCTCAAAAGAGCTCGTCTTCTGGTGATGTCAGTTTGTTAAAATCCATGCCCAGTTTTGGTTTTTTGTTTCAGACAATTGAAGGCTGAAAGCTCCAGTTAGAAAGTTGTGTGGTAAAAAGCATGCACACAAATTATTAAAACACCAAACATCACAGGGGGATATCATTCCAACAAGTTTGGGAGATTGTGTGCCCTCTGTCAGGCTCTCTTCAGCATATTTATAGGGCTGGCTAGCTTGCTGCTCACACCAACAATACAGAAAAGTATTGTTATTGGCTCCTCTTTCTAGAAACCATGGCCCAGAACAGTGAAGTAGCTCACCTAGTGTAACGCAGCAAGTCCATGGTTGAGTCAGAATCCAGCTGGAGATGGTTTGATTTGACCACTTGGGTGCACAATGAGTGTGCTTTTCACTATAGGGGCTGAACAGATAGTAAGCAGGCAGCCTCTGTTCATCTCACAGATATTTGTTGAACACCTACTGTGAGGCAGGCCTCTTGCTAGACAGGAGAGGTACAGTCATCTGTGTGACAATCCCTGGCTTCCAGGAGCTTTAACACTGAGATGAAGAAACTAGCAACTCAGTGTGGTCTGGTGACTGTGGTGGGTCTGAGAGAAACCCAGGAGGAGACCCCTTATCTAGACTCAGGGCTGCTGGGAATTCCCGGATGAGACAATGGAGCAGCCAAAACCTGGAAGAGATGCAGATTCTGGCTGGGAAAAGGGGTTAGAGAACCATCACGGGCAGGGCAAAAGTAGTATAAACTATCACACCAAGGACGGGAGGTATCCTGGCTCATGACAGGGAACTAAGAGTTGCTCTGTAGAGCAGATGTTCAGAGAAAGAGGGAAAGCACTCGCTTGAGACCGGGGCAGGGCTGGCTCTGGGAGGGTGCAGGCTACTGAAGGACTGGACTCAGCTTTCTCACGTTTCACAGACCACAGCAGCTACCTTCTGTTCCACTCTTGGTTCAAATGTCCCCTTCTCAGTGAGGCCTACTCTAATCAGACTGAAGCCACCCAATCTCCCTATCCACCCCCTTACCTGGCACCATTTTTCTCTGTGGAATACCATGTGGTTTTGAGGTATGTTTCAGCGGTGCCCACAGTTAGACGTAAATGTTGGAGGACGCTGGATAACACAACTCACCGTATCCCCATCCTGGGCACCTGTTCCAGTTAGCACTTCTCCTTACCTAGTCACATCTCCTTCCCACAACGATCAAGTCTTAAGCGCCAGGAAGGCTGGGGAGAGCAGAATAGTGACCGAGAGGTGTCCACCCCTAACCACCGGATGTAGTAGATATGTCATCTCACATGGCAAAGGAGAATTAAGCTTAGAGGAGTGGGGAAGGTTACTAATCAGATTTTGGAGTCACTCGAATTCTTTTTATGGCCCTCAGGAGCACACATTAAAAAAGGGAGAATTTAAATTTGAAGTTCTGACAGATTTTCAAAAAGAGTAACAAGAGAGTCAGAACCAGAACCAGAGTGACCCAGCGTGAGGAGGACTCCACCAGCCCTTGCTTGTTGTGAAAATGTTAGGGGAGGCCTCTAGAAGCTGGTAAAGGCAGGGAACACAGGGCTGCTGATGCCTTGATTCAGTCTCTGACCTCCAAGTCAGAAGGTACTTCCTCTGCTTCCAGGTGTGTGCTCTGGGGCTCCTGAGGACTCACAGGTACCTCAGGGGTCCTGCTCAGCCCTGCTGTCCCCAGACAACGTGCCAACTGGGTTCAAGTACTTAGGTGTCTCAACTTCTTTTAATTTTAAAAGAAATGCGAACATTTGTCAGGTCCCTAAAGCAGTCTGAACCCTGAGCACTGCACTGACCAGGCTCCCTCCAGAGAGTGAATGGCTGCAACCTTTCTAAGGGGACTTGGTCAGGAGCTACACATACAGGTAGGGCTCCATGCCAACCTGTGTTCTGTGTTACAGCAAAATACCTGAGGCTGGGTATAAAATGAAGAAGTTTGCTTGGCTTGTAATTCTGGTGGTTTGAGGGTCCATTCCGCCAGATACCAGCATCCCAGTGAGGGGCTCCTGCTATGTCATCACTTGACCAAGAAAGGGTGGCAGCATGAAAATGGGGCCACAATTGGGGTTCGGCCTTGCTTTTTAATGATCCACTCTCATGCCAATGAGCTCATTCTGAAAGGCCAGCACGAATCCTTTCTGCAGGCAGTGCTCCAGGACCTAGTTACCTATTGTAGGCCCCACTGCTTAAAGTCCTCATTACCTCAACTTTGCCACCCTGGGGACACCAAGCTTCCTGCACATGAACCTCTGGGGGACACATGCAAACTGTTCCCAAACCATTGCACTCCTGTTTGGGGTATGTGAATGCTCAGAACCCAGCAGACATCCCAAGGGGACACTCATGTCCACCATGGCCTGGGAATAGACGTGCACACACCCATCCCCCGGCAGGGGCAGGAGGAAAACGAAAGCCCCAAGGCCTGATCCAGTGTCCCTAACACATTTGCCCTTTGTTTCCGTCCAGAGACCACAGCCTGTGGTGAGGCCTCAGTCAAACATTCCATTTGGGGTCTCAAGTTCCCCTCAGGAGAATGGGGAGTACACGATGGGAGGTGTGTAAGTGGCCTTCAGATCCTTACCTGTTGACACCTCACTGAAGAGGGTGTGTGAATGGCAAATGTCATGTGACTATGAAGGAAAAGCAAATTAAAACCATAACCGTAACTATAACCATAACCCAGCCCGCCAGTGAAAATCAAGTCTCATTTTCAAAAGTTTTATTTTCAAAAGCAGAGTCCACTAAATTACTGTGGATTACAGAGAGCTGAAGAAGAGGAAGGGCTCCCTCTGCCCCCAAACAGAACACTTGGAAGCAATGTTAACAACAGTTTAAACAGACAACCACGATGACATTCCCACATCACTTCACGCTGTGCTGTGGAATTATGTCTAGTCCCACTGGATCCTGGAGATTAACAGTCTGCTCTCAGAAGCTGTCTGCTTCTGGATTAGAGGATGTCTTGGAAATCCTGACTCAGTCCATGGAGATAACCAGAGACTAGCTTAGGCGATGTCAGTCCAGAAACCAATTCACATAAGTCTGTTGTCCCATGTGGGGGCAGTTTGAGGTCCCTGACACAATCATTTACCATGAGCCTTCTTGTCTTTTTTCACTGAAGACACAGCTGCAGCCTGTAGCTCAGAACAGAGCCTTCAGGTAAGCATGAGAGCAATCAAAACACTGCCTGTAAACTGACACTTCGTAGCCGTGGTTAATTTATTACTATGACCAATAATGTCAGAACACGTTTCTTTATCAATATGTCCCCTGAGAGTAAAAATACAGGCAGTGAGGGACTTAACAGACCACCAGGAGCTTCCCATACAACATGTAATTTTAAAAATATTTGATCATTTATTAATACCATTTTGCCTGTATAAGTTTAACCTATGCAAGGCTGAGCGTCTGTTCCACTCTGACAGCTCTTCTCGTGCACATCCTATAATATGGGTACATTAAACAATTACCTCTATTCTCTCTTTTTATAAGGTGAAAGAACGAATCTTTGTGATTTTCCATGGCTCTGCTGGGAAATCTCAAAGATCATTAGCGGTGTGAGTGTGTCCTGCAAGTCCCTTCATTTCTTTCTGTCTGACTTGGGAAGGCAAGACCTACAGAGTTTTTAGGAGAACTGGACAGCAGGTTATCAAATGGTCATGGGTATCTGAGATATAAGCATCGGTTACCCATTTAATTAATAAGGAAACATTTAAAAATAAACATATCCAAGAGTATTGAAAACATGTCCACATAAACCTTACACACAAATATTCTTAGCATTATTAATAATGGCAAAAAGGTAAAAACAATCCAATGCCCATCCAATGGGGGAGAAATGCACTGTGATATATCTGTACAGTGGAATATTACTAGTCACCAATGGAATGAAGTACTGATGCATGCAATGTCATGAATGCACCTCAAAAACATTATACCAGTTAGGAAGAACAAGACACAAATAGCCTTTCCTTATATAATCCCAATTGTATAAAATGCCCAGAATAGGCAAACCCATACAAAGTAGATTGGGGTTGCTATGAACTGGGGGTAGGAAGAGAATATGAAATTTCATTTTGGAAAATATATTACAATTACAATCAGATAATAAGGGTCCTGTAGCCCAACAATATACTGAAAACATTGTCCTTCACCCTTCAGAAAAGGCAGCATCTCAACCTGTAAATAAAAACAGCCTCTGCAAGCATGGTTTGCAAAATAAGTGCACTAAATAGAGCTATACGTATAGCTTGCTCATACATGACAAATTTTTGTTCTCTGTATTGTAATATAATCTATTCTAGGACATGAAAAATTCAACATAAAACACCAAAAAAATATTCTGGTAAGACACAGAATCTCTGCTATCCAGACAATCCTTCATATTATAGGCAATGGCACCAATCCGTAGCTAAGAGGGTGAGCCCACACACTTGAGCAGAAATTTAATACATTTCAGTTTTGGACATCAATATTATAAAGTGACACAAATAAATAAAATTTACTTCCTAGAGTCTGTCCTTCATGGTGCTTTTTTATATTGTGAAACAATCTGAAAATTAGGGCAGGGATTCCACAAGGGCAAGACTATTTTTATAATATGGCTAAAACGTTACTGATGTTAACATGCAACATGTTCATCACTGCTACTTTCAAATGGATCAGCAAATAAATATTTTAAATGTTTCCCCTTTCATTTATAATGCAACAAATATCAGTAGGCTTAGCCCACATAAACAAAAGCTCTTTGAGTAATTTCAGTAAGTTTGAAGCCAGGAGAGGGGAAGGGTACATTTTAAAATATTGCAGAGCGAGAAAAGAAAGAGAATTAAGAAGTGGTAGAACAATGCCATCCATGTGAATTAAAGGTGCCCACATACAAACAGTGCTATTCATTACAGCAGTGAAGAAATGCACCCCCCTGAGGTGATGGAATGGTTTCCTACTGTGAATGCGCAAGAGAGGTACAGGAGTGAAAAATAGATCATTGATCACAATCTGCCTTGAACTGTGTGCTGATTTCAACCTTCGACACTGGAGTTTCACGCTTTATCCCTAAGAAGAATCGTGTTGGCTCCCTAACCCTGATGGCTCCACCAGCCCCAAGTGTCCAGGACGAGGTTGTTGCCAACACTGTATGGAGCCCCTTTCCTGGGCTCTAGCATATTTCCTCTCTGCAGAGCCCTTATTTTTTATTGTTTGTTTGTTTGTTTGTTTGTTTTGGCCAGCAAACCCACATAAAGCAAGAGCCAGGAGAGTTGGCTCCAGGGAGCAGCACTGAGGACCGGGGAGCCAGGTGGGACTGGCTAGGATATCCTGGTGGCAGCGGCGATGCAAGCATATGGGCTATTACAAACCACCTGCCCGGACCAGAGGGATTTGTTCCCTTGCAGCATAGGGGTGGGAGTGCTGGCTTGGCGGGGAATTACAAACAATGCAGAACTGGACCAGGTGGGAGTGGTCGTCAGGACCCACAAGTGCCCTGCTGTTCAGGGAACATCTTTAAAGTGCATGAGCAAAAAACCACAAAACCTAAAGTAAGGAGGATGGAGGAAAATGGGACTTGCCAGGGACCCAAAGAATGCAGTTGGGGAGAAAGTGAAGCAAAAGTTCCTCCAAAGGCTGAGTGACCAAGGACAGAGCCACGAAGTCAGATCCCACTGATACATACTGAAGGGTTTGCGCCCTATCACTTTATACCGACAATAGATGGAACTGTTCTGCTTTGCCAGTGCCCCCACCAGACACCTGCTGCTTGTCAGAGAAACATATTCCACTGTCCGTCACCTCAGATGTGAAGCTGTTTGCTAATTGACAGCTGTTTTTTTAGCATTGTTCCTGGCTGTGCATTAAGCTCACACACAATGAGGGTCATAGTGATCCCACCCCACAGAACCCCACCTGCCACTCAGAAGATCGTAACACCAACAGCCTCGCCTTCCAGAATCCCATAGAAAATGCCCAGTCTCTCACCCTGCTCATCTAATATGGGCACACTTCTGCTCTGAGCCAGCCCCTTCAGAACCAGGGGAATGATTTGTGGAGCCCTGCACTACAGGAAGACATGAGGCCCCTTTAAAAAAATTACTAAGAATCTCAAGTCAGGAACAGCAGAGCATCAAGTCAAGCCCATGATGCGTGTGACTACACCAGTTGGAGACTGCAGATTCCCAAAACCAGCCTGTTCCTCATGAATATAGATAGAGAAATGAACCCCTTGATAGCCAGCCCAAGGCCCAGCAGGCCCAGCAGCCTCTGATATGAACAGGGAACAGACCCTTATTAGCAAATACTACAGAACCACCCAGAATTCTCACCAACTCCTTTCAAAGGCAATGGCTATGATTTGTCAGAACAAAAAATACAATCAAATTTTCTGAATACTAATTTAAAAATCAGAGTAAAGTTGTAAAGTGTCCTTCTTGGCCACCAAACCATGCTCTAAAGCACAAATACCCCTGGGGTTCACTGCAGCTGGGGAGGCTTAGCAGCCAGCACCATCTTGCTTGTGACACGGTGGCTGTGGAGCATGGTGGGCATCACCCTATAGCTTCCTGCTATAGGCAGAAAGGGGCAGCCAAGGGGGTGCAGGCTGTTCCCAGAGACACAGCCTAGGGAAGCAACTTCCCATTTCACCCTGTGATCCCCTAGAGGTCCTGAGGAAGGAACTCTTCCAGACTCTCTTTCCGGTGTGACTCTTCTCAGTACTTGGTTCCACAAACATCACTATAGGCAGGACTCCTAAGAAGATGGGAGGTTTCATCAACAACAGAGCACTGAAAACCATAGCAGCTTGTTGTGCAGAAGCTTAGGAGTCACAGGCAAGAACGACGAGGGGGAAAGAAATGGCCCAACTGCCCAGAGGCCAGAGTGGGGAGCAATATTCCCCACCACACACCCAGGGTATCCCTCCACTGACAAGAGACTCGTGTCAGTCAGCTCCTCAAACGCCCAGCCTCCCAACCTCCTGCTCACCATTGCTCACACCACCCCACCCAAGCACATTAACCTGGCATTCAATATGGTTAAAAACAAAAAAAGTTGAGTTCCAGGGTGACAAAATATGAAAGATGGCAAAATATCCTCATGCTTCAGTATGTTTTTCCAAACAGGCACCCTCTTGCCCTCCCAACAGGGTGAGGAGGTATCCTTGAGCCATTGCATGGACAACAGGACAGTTGCATAGCAAAGAGAAACCTCACACAAGCCTTTGGAAGTCCATCGGCGACTGGCAGTCATACTGCATCACCTCTAGCCTGCAACATGTATCCCTGAGGGGGAGTCACGTCACCCTCCTGATATGGCAGCCATGCTTCAGCTAGCTGGTCTTCATCCCTCTGGTGGACATGGCCAGATACTCTTCTCCTGAGCTGTTAAAAGATTTTCTTCACCAAAGTGACATTCCCCTCGGCAGGAGATTCTAAGAGGACAGAACCTCACTCCTCTTCCCTGGTCACCAAGAAGACAATAAAAACACTAGCAGAAAGGAGGAGGAGCGCTCCACCTCTTATCCTGGATAAAGCTCTCCAAAAACGGCCTTGCACCAGAGGAAGTCCTGCTAGTGTTGACACTGTGTGTTTCTGTCATCATTTATGTGCAGCACAAAGACTCTGCTGGTTGATGGGGTAGAACTCAAACAGGCCTGCAGAGGCAGAAGCGGCATGTTTTCTCATTCAGTGACTACTTCGGTGTGGTCAAAATCAAATTTACAATAACAGTAAGCTGTGTGCATCACGAGAACGAAGGCAACACCAATGCCATGAAATCTCTTGTCTTGGGCTGACCCGCGGTGAAGTTTGTGGCCACATTCAGTTCTCCAAAACAGGACAGTGGCTCTGTCTTTCAGAGACTAAAACTATAACAGTAATGAATTCAGATACAGCGAGTGAAGTTATCCATGTGTCATTACCAATGCTAGGGACAATTGCCCCGAGAGAGATTACCAGTTATGGGTCAATTCTGGAAAAGAAGTAGCACTATTCCTACCCATCAGGCATGAATGTCCCTATGAAATTAAAATGAGACTGCATTCCTGACACAGGGAATCAAAGGCTCTGTCACCCTTTCCAAGCTTCAAGAGCTCTTCCTCATGGAATAGCTACCTGGGAGATGCAGTGCCAGTTCATACTGAAGCCCAGACACACGGCTGAAAGCCAGAAACTAAATAATTCAGGTCAAAAGACTGCTAAAAAGAAGATCAATCATAAACTGGGCCTTTGGGTGGGATTCCAGCACTGACCTGAACACCATTTGCCATATATGATGCCCATGGCACCAACATCTCCTCGACCAGGACAGTTCTTTGGAGTTTCTCTGCAAGTTATTTGTGAAGATGAGCATCTGCCTAAATCTGTCTCAGACATGCTTTTTTTTTCTTTAAAAAGGCCCCTAATGAGGGGCAACTGCAGAAAGTCAGGCCCATGTGAAATCCCATACAGAAAGCTAAAAGGAAAACAGAATTCTGGAGTCACAGGAAACTTACATTGTAAATCTATTTTCATAATAGCATCCATCTTAAAGGACTTTCTACAAAATATTCCAGGAAGTATTTTTTTTATCAGATATCTATGATCACCAGGTCTGTGCAATGGATCAAGGAAATGATGAAGAGAAAATAAATACAACTTAAAGGCTATTGGGTCAGCTTCCAAGAGCCAATGTCATTCTCTCCTAGGATATCTGTCTGGGGTATTATACAACACTGAGAGAAATTCCTTCACCAATCAGATGAGTGCATTTAACTTGGTGGTATGTGTCACTCCAAGCCTCATTTGGCCTCCTACTTCCTGCCAGATCTAGAACATGAATTTACAAAGGGTTCCCTTCTTACACAATTGAAAACTGCTGTAGGATATTTGGACATGAAATCACTTCCCTCTTTGGAGAATGCTGAGCGAATTCCCCAGGGACCCCATGAGTCCAGCTAAATGACTCCTCCTGTGACGGCTTGGAAAAGGAGCCAGATGAGGATGCTGATGCTCCATGTAGTGACTTGGTAAAGAAACTTGGCTGGGGTAGTGGTTGCATGGACTCTGTCTTATCCTTCAGAGATGATACCATCTGCCAGCCTGAGGCAGTTCTTTTAATCCTGAGCAGGTTCGACTTAGACCATTCTGAAGACCAAGACATTCAAATGAAATGGCTCCCCGAGTCCAAGCCAATGAATGAATATTTTAGTAATGAACAGAAAAGGCTTGCTGGGGGTGAGGTGGGGGACGCTGCGCCCTCACGCTGCACACACACGCCCAGCTACCTGTGCACAACTACAGCAAATGTTCCTAAATGTTTAAGGCAATGGATATGCTGCTCAGAGCCCAGTATCAACAATTAGGATTCCAAAAGAGTTTCCTACCTCGGGGAGTTTCGCCAGAAAGAGCTTTGCAAGTCCAGCTGCGATGCAGCATTTCCTCTCTAAGCTGAACTGAATCAGCGAGGTGCTGGGTGTGGAGGGCCCAGCTGAAGACTGTTGTCAACATGACAAGAACTACAGAGGCAGAGGGGTGCAGTTGGTTCTCCTGGAGGAGTTGGTCATACTAGGTTCCTGATATGAACACAGCTGTTATCGTAGGAGGAGCTCAGGACCTTGTTGCTGAGAATGGCTGGAGTTCTCTTTGGGAGAGCTCTGGTCCTTACACTGAGCATCGCTTCCTGGCTCCAGTGCAGATCCTTCATCCCCCTGGCACAGACTTTCTAGCTTGAACCACTGACCTTTGGGTCTTCCCAGCACAGATCTGTGAAACAGACTTGCATGAGACCTTGTAGGCTCTAGGCCTCCAGTTAGATTTGTGAAGGGCAGTGTTATGGGCTCTAGGTCTTCAGCTGGACTCATGAAGGACATGGCCATGGGATCCAGGCCCTCAGCTGGATTCTCTGGGTCTCCAATGTGCGGATAGAGTTCCTACATTCTTTGTATTTGACTCTCTGGGTGACTATTATAAAATAATCCTATAAATTATGTGTCCTGTGTTAAATTGTTTCCCTTGCAAAACTTTGGCTAAAATCCCCAAGAAGAGTATAACCAAAGGCACTGACATTACCAAGAAAAATACCACGAGTAAAAACATGAAGAAAAGTTTGTCAAAATTATATGAAACTTTTCACTTAAGTCCAAGCCAGTGACCATTTCTGTGGCATCTTATAATCATTCGTCCCCCCAGGATCATTCCAGGAACCAACTCCTTGAATGCAAATATATCTGGATGCCCCTCACCTCACCACATAGCAGATCCACTCAAGAGTTCAAGGGCACAGCATCCTGCTCAGAGTTCAACACAGATGACCATAACTGCAAACTGACCTATCTTAGGCAATTTATTCAAAGAAACAACATAAGCTGTGAAGCTGGTCTCTGGCAGGAAACTCATAGCAGGTGCTCTTCTCTTCTAAAGGTTGCTTTTTTTTTCTTTTCTTTTTTTTTTTTTTTGGATCCAGAATTTAAAAATTATTGTTTTCTCTGAAGAGTTATTTCAGGATTAGCTATAAGTGCTACCTATGGGGACATGGCCTTGTTTGCCCTAATCATTACAATTAACTTTTAGAATTCTTTGTCCAAAGAACTCCTTCAGGACACCAGCCATCTCAACCACACACATGAACTACATGACAATTCTTAACTAGTCCTTTATTACTCAGTGACCATCTGTATCTTTTGTGGTTTAATCTACAAAGTCAGCTGGGTTCTCTGACCATGAGGCCATACTACTGTTGGAACTGCAAGATGTGAAGGAAGCTCTTATGGTTTGGAAAGGATTTCTGGATGGAATTACTTGTCTACATCCAAAAATAATAGTTTAGCCTTTTTTCCTTTAGTGTTAGTCAGTAGAAAATCACCCATCTAATGTGAAGCATAGAACAAAATAGTTGCTAAGGTTCTTTAAGAACCATTTCCATTCCTTCCGTTCTCTCAGATGTTCCTGGGATACTTAACATGAATAGTTTGCTAATATTGGCTAATAGTACCCCAAGACAGACTGCATGTCATTTTATTATACTCCATCAACCTATAATATGTTAGAACAATGCTTTATCTAAAATACTGCGAGATTGTATAATACATCTGGATACATTTTATTACCACATGCTATGTAATAAATATGTATTTTTGTATTTGCAGAAACTGCCACTAACTTTTAAAGTTGTTTCATTCCCAAGGAACTGATAATACACATGTATGAAGCCCTTGGTCTTTGTTAACATATCATGGCATTGGGGAAAGCAGCAAGTCAGGGTCCTGCAGCATGAACAAGGTCAGGAAGACTCAGAGTAGCCACAGAAAGATGCAGCCTTCCAGGCCAGAACCAGAAGCTCAGTCAGCTCAGCAAGAGCTGGAGGATTGAGCAAAGCAAGCAAGGAGGCTTGGTGGGTCTTCAGGGGCAATTTTCATTTGGAAAGTGGAGGCAAAATTGTGCAGACCCCACTGGAGGCCATTGGCAGCAAGTCATGTTGGCAGACAGACAGCTGGCCAGGAAGGAGAAAGAGAAGAATGTTTTGAGGAAGAAAATGATCAAACCCAATACCTGGAGAATATGTTAGGAACACAAGAAAGGTCAGATAGAATTCATGGTTCCAGTCTCAACAGCAGCACCCACAGGAACTCTGCTTCCTGGCACAAGAGCGTCAAAGAGTTCTTGCCACACAGAAGCTGAGAACTTCCAACTCAAAGCCGTAAGAGAGACTCTTCAACAACTGTGCCTTTTGAAGCAGCAGCATTTGTTACAGACTTTCTTAATAAGCCCACAGAGTTCTGGCTAAGTCCCAGAGCTGGGGCATCTTCCCCAGGACCACCACCCTGCCAATCTTCAGCATCTTCCTCTTCCTGCTGGAGGAAGGAACCCTTTTGAGACTGGAAGCTCCACACACCTCCTATCTGCTGCAGGAAAGGCCCACAGACAGGCACAAGAAACCTTTTCCCTCTAATGACCTAGATACCATAGCTCTTCACATCATTTTCACAATACCTATGAGCATCCCAAGAAGTATATGACCTCCCTCACCAGAAAGACCATCACACCAGCCAGGAGGACTTCCTGTACCTCCCCTTCCTTCCACCTGCAGCTCCCCTCAAACCATCTTGAGAAAACTCAATCTGTGCTTTCCTAAATAGGAATGTATGTTTGCCTATGATGATATATACAGACCACAGCCTGAGGTTTGTTATGAAAAAAAACTGTTTTGACCAGGATGAAGATCACCCCCCCCCCACCGCCAAACTGTTTCTTTCAACCACCAGCAATGTATTCCTCTCACTGGAGTGCTCCACTTAGTCAGAGGACAGTACCTGCTGAAGGAAGCCCCACATCTAACTAGTCTGGGGCTTGCTGGAGGCCTCTCATGACCTCTTCCTTTTTTTTTTCTGAAACCCTTTGCTTTGCTTCTGCAGATAATATGTATAGAAGTGACTAAGATGAAGCAGTGTGACTCCCAAAGAGGGCAAAATCTCAGGTCAATCCAATCATCAGCTTCCTCTGGTTTTCAGCATTGTGCCTGGGTTTGGGGCTGCACTATAAGGGGGAAAGCTGTACTCTTTTGTGCTGCCTGTGAACATAGCAAGCACAGAGTGAGAGGGCTGCATACTCTTACTGATGGCTTGTACCACAAGAATGTTCTATGCAGCATGCCCAGTTTTCCCAGAAGAGCCATTTACAATGAATTCCAAGTCTGACACCAGCTCTGCAAATTATCACATTCAAATGGAAAACCAGAATCTCCAACCCTATGCATCAGTGATGACCTGCAGCATCCATTTGGTTGTTGTACAGAGTCCCTCAGTAACAACCACACTTCCTCTGCAGACAGCCTCTTCAACATAGAGAGCAGCCAGCAGTATTGCTGGAGAGCGTGCGCCTTCCCCAGCCCAACCCGTCTAGGTGTGCCACAATCACTGTATTGCAAGATACTAGCTGGAATCCTCAGCATCAAGTTCACAGGATCAGTTGTGTAAATGATGGCCCAGGTCCACACAATTGAAAAGAAAAAGGAGGTACAAATGACCATACTCAGTAGTGATACACACTCCTGAGAACTTCAGTTCATGAAAATGGCAAAATGCAATCTCAAACATCTAGTCCATCAGGAGCAAGTACAGGAGACACTGAAATAGAGGACTTTAAAAGTAATACATCTGAAATCTCTGAAAATACAGCAAGTGAAATAAAGAAACAAATCCATGAGGCTGTGGAGGAATCAAATTAGAAATAGTTCCTTACATAAAGACAGAAATGACAACTTTAATAAAGGAGTTGCTCAGCATAGCTAGAGAAGACATAGACTAAAAAGTACAGGAGCATGTGAAACTGATTGAAACCTTGTTTGAACAATATAGAAAACAAGTAGAATGCATGAAACAAATTCAAAGGAATATCCAAGAAATAAAAAATTCTTCTGAAAACTAGTGAAACCATTTAAATGAAGCTGAGGATAAAACTTTGAGGACAGGATCACAGCTAATGATCATGAAAGAATAGAATTTTTAAAAATAACAAAGCAGCATAAAATGACAATTCAACAGTTTCAAGATGATTCCAAGAGAAACAATATAAGATTACTAGGCATCAAGATGCAGGAGTACACACGAATGATGTCAGTAAACTATTTACGGAAGTAATAGCAGAAAATTTCCTAAACATGGGGAAGGAATCTTATATGCAGCTAAGTGAGGCATATAGAATGCCAAACAGTCACAACCAACACAAATATATACCCAGACATATAATAATTAAGATCCCATATATACAGCATAAAAGCAGAATACTAAAAGTTGTTAGAGAAAAGACACAACTAACCTATCAAGGAAAGCCCATTAGAATCATGGCAGATATTTCAGCACCAACTCTCAAGTTAAGACAGCCTTGGAGTGAAGTATTTCAAGACCTGAAAGGAAACAGCTTTCAACTTAGACTGATGTACCTTGTAAAACTTTCTTTGAAACTTATTGGAGAAATAAGATACTTCCATGACAAAGAACAACTCAAGAAATTCATGTCCACCAAACCAACCCTAGAAAGAATACTGAAAGGCATACTAGATAGAGATAAAAATTACTATAATTTCCAAAACAACAACAGAAAGAAACCACCAGACAGGGCAAATAATTAAACAGGGGGGAAAGCAAAAAACCAACAACAGGAACATAACATGACAAAGTTGAGCCAGTACATATCAGTTGTATCCATCAATGTAAATGGCTTCATTTCACCTATTAAAAGAAATAGATTGACAGAATGGATCATGAAACAAGATCCCACCATATGCTGTATACAAGAAACACATCCAACTCTAAAGGAAACTCATAGACTAAAAGTCAAAGGATGTCAAACAATATTCCTTGCAACAGGAACCCAGAAAAAAAGCAGGTGTATCTATTCTATTTGCAGACAATGTGAACTTCAAGTAAAAAATGATCAAAAGACATGAAGAAGGTCACCCCATACTTGTCAAGGAAATAATTCAAGAAGAAGAGCTAACAATTACAAACATATATGCATCAAATATAAGCATACCCTACTATATAAGACTAGTACTAATAAATATGAAAAACCAAATAAGCAAAAATAAAATTGTAATAAGGGACCTTAATACCCCATTGTCACAAAGAGATCGATCAACTAGACAAAAAGTCAGCAAAGAACAACAGAACTGAATCAAACTGTGAGCAAATGGACTTAGTAGCTGTTTACAGGCTGTTCCACCCAACCACATTAGAATACACATTCATCTGAGCTGCACATGGGACATTCTCCAAAATATACCATCTAATAACCCATAAAACATTCTTAAGTAAGGGACTGAAATTATCTCATGCATATTATCAGACCATAATGCACTTAAATTGGAAATTAATGGCAAAAGAAATTGCAAAACTTGCATAAATACATGGAAATTAAATAACAACCTGATGAACAATCAATGGGTTACAGCTGAAATTAAAGAAATTAAGCAATACCTATGATGCAATGAAAATGCAGATACAACACACTGAAACCTGTGGGATACAATGAAAGTAGTCTTAAGAAGGAAATATATAACAATAAATTGTCACATCAAGAAAACAGAATGAGCACAAATAAACAACCTAATGCTTAAATATCAATCTTCTAGAAAAAGAAGAGCAAGTAAAACCCAAAGCTCATAGAAGAGAGGAAATTATAAAGACCAGAGAAGTAATTAATGCAATTGAGACTAAAAAAATACAAAGAATTAATCAAAGAGTTAGTTTTTTGGGAGAATAAGCAGAATTGATAAATTTCTAACCAATCTTATCAAGAAAAAGAAAAAAAAAACTCAAATTCACACAATAAGGACTGGAAAAGAGAAATCAGTACAGATCCCAAGGAAATTCAAAAGATCATGAATACTTACTTTGAAAATCTTTACTCACATAGGGTGGAAAACACAGAGGAAATGGACAGATTTCTAGAAATGTATGAACTACCAAAGCTCAATCAAGAAGAAATAACAATTATGAATAACTCAATATCAGCTATTGAAATTGAAAACGTGATTAAAAACTTTCCAACAAAAAAAAAGCCCAGGTCCTGATGGATTCATGGCTGAATTCTACAAGAAATTTTGAGAAGATTTAACATCAATACTCCTGAAACTCTTCAGTGAAATTGAAAGGGAAGCAATCCTCCCTAACTCATTCCAGGAAGCAAATATTACTCTGCTACCAAAACCAGGGAAAGACCCAACCAAAAAGGAGAACTTAGGCCAATCTCACTAATGAACATTGATGCAAAACTTCTCAATAAAACAATGGCAGATAGAATGCAGCAAATCATCAAGAAGATTATACATCAAGACCAAGTGAGATTTATCCCAGGAATGCAGAGATGGTTTAACATATGCAAATCAATAAATGTAATACACCACATTGACAGAGTGAAAAACAAAAATCACATGATCAATCTCAATAGACACAGAAAAAGCTTTTGATAAAGTCCAACACTTGTTCATGATAAAAACCCTACAGAAATTCAGAATACATGGTGTCTACCTCAATCTCATAAAGACCATCTATGACAAACAAACAGCCAACGCTATACTAAATGAACAAAAACTGAAAGCTGTCACTCTAAAATCAGGAACAAGATAAGGATAGCCACTATCACCACTCCTATTCAATATACTTCTGGAAATATTAGCCAGAGCAATCAGACAAGAGAGAGAAATAAAAGTAATGAATATAGGAAAAGAAGAAGTTAAATTATCACTATTTGCAGATGACATGATACTCTACATAGAAGACCCCAAAAATTCCATTAAAAGAATACTAGAGTTAATAAACAAATTGAGCAGTGTAGCTGGATACAAAGTCAACACTCAAAAATCAATAGCATTCCTGTACACAAACAAGAAACTCACTGAGAGAGAAATTATGGAAATATCACCTTTTACAATAGCATCTAAAAAATGGAAATACTTAGGAATCAACCTAACCAAGAATGTAAAAGATCTATATGCTGAAAATTATACTACTCTAAAAAGGGAGATTGAAGAGGATATTAGAAATGGAAGGCTATTTCTTGCTTTTGGTTAGGAAGAACCAACATTGTGAAAATGGCCATACTCCAAAAACTGTTATACAGCTTTAAAGCAATTCCAATCAAAATACCACTAACATACTTTACAGATCTAGAGAAAACATTCCTAAAATTCATTTGGAAGCAGAAGAAACCTAGAATAGCAAAGGCAATTCTGGGCAACAAAGGCAAGGTAGGCGGCATCTCAATTCTTGACTTGAAATTATACTACAAAGCTACAGTGAAAAAATCAGCATGATACTGGCAAAGAAATAGACCTGAAGATCAATGGAACGGATTAGAAGATGCAAACACCACTACAAAAACATTCATCCACCTTATATTTGACAAATGGGCTAAACATGTTCACTGGAAGAAGGATAGCCTCTTTAATAAATGGTTTTGGAAAAGTTAACTTTCCACATGCCAAACACTGAAACTAGACCCACCATCCACTAAAGTAAAGTCAAAATGGATTAAAGATCTAAATATTAAAACAGAAACACTAAATCTACTGCAAGACAAAGTAGGCAGAAGTCTTAGAGACATAGGGGTAGGCAAAGAATTCATGAACAAAATGCAAACTGCACAGGAAATACTTCAAAGAATCAACAACCAGGATCTCATCTTATTAAAAAGTTTTTGCATTTCAAAAGAAATCACCAACAAAGTGAAAAGAAAACTCACAGAATGGGAAAGAATTTCAGCCAGCAGTCCCTCAGACAAAATACTTATATCCAGAACATGCAAAGAATTGAAAAACATCAAGTCGCCCAGATTCAAAGACCATCTCCAAAAATGGGCATCTGAGATGTACACATTTCTCAGATGAATATATACAAATGGCAAATAAGTAAACGAACAAATGTTCACCATCACTGGTCATTCAAGAAATGCAAATTAAAACAGCATTGAGATTTCATCTCACTCCAGAAAGAATGGCTGCCATCAAGGAGTCAACTGATAACAAATGTTAGCAAAACTGTGGGGAAGAGGAACCCTTTTCCACTGCTGGTGGGAGTGTAGACTGGTGAAGCCACTGTGGAAATCAGTATGGAGATTCCTCAAAAAACTAGGATTGGAAGTTCCATTCAATCCAGCTATTCCCCTCCCGGGTATTTTCCCAGAAAAATTGAAGTCATGTCACAGTGATATATGTACACCCATGTTTATAGCAGTGAAATTTGTAATAGCTACATCTTGAAAACAATCAAAATGTCCATCAACTGCAGAATGGATGAAAAAGATGTGTTATTTTTATACAATGGAGTATTACTCAGCTATAAAAAGAATTATCTTGAGGCTTTTATAGGTAAATGAAGGCAATGAAACTATCCTAGTAAGTGAAATAAATCAGACTCACATTTGTAAATACCACATTGTCTCTCTAGTATAAAAAATAATAATAAGCTGAAAGAGTAATAAGATCCAAATGTGTAATAGATATTGTAATAATGAAAGGGAAAGAAAGTGCTCTAAAGGATATAACTGTATGTATGTTTACGTGTGCAAGACAGATAACCATACTACTAAGTTTTTGTTAGTTCATCAAACAGAATAGTTTGTACTGTCAATCTTTGTCCACGTTTTATGCTTTGATTTTGTAACTTGAACAACTACTTCTAAGATAACAATATGTAATTTATCAACTAATGATTTCTCTTTTTTTTGAAATTCTGTATTATTTCTACCCTTTTTTCTGTTTTGCTTTTTTTCTCTAAAAAAAAAAAAAGGCAACAAGAAACTGCTGTGCTGTAAACCCACAACTACAGGACTGCACTAAAGCAAGCTCCACGAGGAAATCAGGAAAAAAGCTTCCAGGAAGGGAGGAGCAGCCTTTGACCCTGAATAGCCACACATTCCTGAGATGTAATAGTGGGGAGATATCAGAGCTAGTATGTAAGAAGTCTTTCTGTTCTGATTTGCTTTCTTCCGTTCTCTTTTGTTTTATTCTTTTTAAAATAAAAATTTTAAAAAAGAAGCCATACAAAACATGACTGGTCCTGGAAGGACAATTAAACCTAATAAAAGCATCAAAAAGCAGTAAGAGGGGTCCCCAAAGGACTTTGCCCAGCCTTACCCCCGGTTCATTCAAACCACTAACTAAAGAGCAGAGACCTCAAATGCTTCTGCCTCTTCTTCCACCTCCGTTTCCTGCCCAAATCTGTCCTTAGGATCCTTTTCTGGTGCCTGCCTGAATGAGGATCCACTAACTCTTGGGCCTACTACAAAACCAAAAGTGTATTCACCAGGAGAGACAGTTGCCTCAAAGTCTTGTTTCAATCAAATTCACCATTCAATTTTAATCTCAGTTCAAATTTTGCCTAGCAGTTAAAAGTCTGCAAAGTTTGAGTTGCATTTAATGTTGTGGGGGGAAAAGAAAGAAAGAAAAGAAAAGTTCAAGTTCGAGTAACAAGATACACATGAACTGAGTCCTGTGGGGCATGGCTACCTAGCCGGGTGCAAACCAGTACTTTATTTCAAGCAGGGCTGGAGTCTGGAAAGTTTAGAGTACTAGAACTTCGAAAAAAAATCCTTTCTCAGGATGGCTCTGACCAGTGAACAGATGTAGGCAGAGATTAGCTAAGCTCAGAAAAAAAAGTTTTAAATTTCAGCACAGTGGACCGTAACTACTTCTGGGGGGCTCACCCCACGGGGAACATGACAAGCCAGTTCTCCTGGCTTGAACAACCCAACTCCATCTGGGTTGATTTTTGTCTCCCTCTCCCCTCCCTGGGGACATTTAGTAAGGTCTGGAGACACTTCTCATTGTTAAAAATGGGGCAGGGGTAGAGCGGGGGAATGTAGCTGGCATCTAGCGGGGGCAGAGCCAGGGATGCTGCCAATCACCAGACAGCCCACAGGACAGCCCCACCTCAACAAAATATTCTGGAGCCCCAAATTTAACAGTGCCACGACTAAGCAACTGTGGTCTAGGATACAGGCACTGGAGATCCCCTGGGTACCCACCTTTGAGTTATAACCCTTCTTAGGGTCATAGTTAACAAACAGACCCTATCCCAGGGGTGGGGAACAATATGTATACCGTGGTTGTACACGTGGAGACTTCAGGTTTGGAGGAGTTCATCAATTCCTCATGCCCATTCATCAACATCTCCCAGTCTCAAACACTCAGAGATATGGCTATTGAGGTCGGGTCCCTCTTTAGGCCATACCCCAGCTGTGGCTTTGTAACTTGGTAAATAAAAGGAACTCTGCTCAAAAGAATTATTGACATATATTACCTCATTTAAATCCCACCGCCATCCAGTTGCACTGGGACTACCGTGCTTTAAGACCGGGTCACAGTGCGGATTAGACAACTTTTCCTATGTGGCACAGAGCAAGTGGCGAGGCCACAGGGATGGCCTTGTTTCTCTGGGTTCAGAGACCATTCAAGGAATTGCAGTGAGATGCTGGCCACCCCAGGAACTCTCTGACCCAGCGGCCTTCCATGTGGCTCACACAGAGGAAGCACAAAAGCTGAGCCGAGCTGAGCCAAGCGAAGTCTTGGGAGACCCCTGGCCAGTGCTGCCCACTGCTGCCCCCACAGCCGCTGCCCCCCAAGCAGACCCAGACATAGACATGCATTTGGATGTGGACGACTCCAGGCCGGGGCAGAGGCGGCATCCCTACAGACCCCAGGTGTTTCCCAGAAGCCGGTCACCACCCCAAATCTCTCTCCGGTGCAGACGTCCCCAAGTGTGGCTCTGGGGGCTCACAGCTCTATTACACCCTTTTCTCCAGCCACACTCACCAGGGAGCCGAAGCAGCACATAGGAGGCTGATTCATGGCGCCAGGAAATCTGCTCCAAGACCCATCCCCTTTGTGTTTACCATCACGTGCCAGCCTGCCCACACCAGGCCTGCCAGGCTCCTCTCTGTGCTCCTGAGAGGACAGCTATCAGCCACCTTCTGGAAATCAATGAAGTAAGAGTAACAATGAATCCCCGAGGTTTCTGCAGTTTCCCTCCTTCAAACCTCTTCTTGGTCCCCTTCGTCTTTCTGTGCTTTCATCTCATGACAAGTGACACTTGTGGACTAGATGGGCTAGTGGCCATGCAGGAGCCAGCATATAGTCTTCCTCTGGCTGCTCAAACAACCCAGCATGACACCGTCGCATCTGCAGAGGCCTGTGACAATCAATAAACCACATTCAATCAAACTGTTTTGTTCAGAGGTGTGTTTTTCTTATAGTTTGCCAATACATAGCAGTCAATTGAATTTAACAGATGTCACCATCTGCCAGGCATATTATTTTAATGAGTAGTGTATTATTATAAAGCCAAGCTTCCCCCAGCACAGCCTTGCTATTCTATTCATCCTCTTCTTCCCCAGACCAGCCACCCATTAGAGTCCTCAGGGTCCCTACTGAAGGGGAAATCCACTGGGGTCTGGACTTTGGGAATCAGAAAGTCCAGACACTCAGACACTCTTGAGGCCACTGTGGGGTTTCTTGGGAAAGATTTTATACCGAGATGAGTGCAGCAGGCTGGGCTGGGGAGAATAGGACCAAAGGCCAAGGAAATCTATCAGAGGGGCTCTAACAGTAGAAATGAGCTTTGAACCAAACTTTGAAAACAGACAGACATAAAAGTGGAGAGAAAGGCATGTCTGGGAGGAAGAAAGGCAGACAGTACACCTTAATTTTCTCCTTGCCCCAGCTGTTTGCTCTTCCTGCCTCCTAACTCACCATGACTCACAAGGCCTCTGTGCCTCAAGAATTTCCCTATCTCCCCCCACCAGACCACCCCCCCAGCCATGTCTTCCTCTGGTGGATAGGATTCCCGTGATGCCCCAGCACTCACTCCTCGACCTGCCAATGAGCATTGGATTTCTATGTTCAAGCCTTTTCACAGTGGAACACTTGAGAATCCAACACATGAAATGACACCTCTTAAAAACCAGTTGTGGGAGCTTCGGCAAAGTCTAAACCACCATTTGGCCCTTACAACAGAGCAACTGTCCCAGGGGAAGAAAAAGGGTGCAAAGCGGTCATGCCTGGTGAAGATTCTCAGTGGTTCAGGGGAAGGAGCAAGTCAAGTTGCTCTGTGCCACTACGGTAAGAAGAGGTGGGGAGAGCAGCCCCTCAGGGATGGCACTGGGTTTGCCTGAGTGAGTTGGGACAGAGGACTACAGAATGCAGGTGCGGAGTAGGAGTCTCAAGACTGCAAGTGGAACTGTGCGTGGCCGGGACAGGAAGGCTGGGTGTTCTGATCATGGCGAGGTCGAGGTCGGGAGCAGGACAGGGACACAATCACAAGTGTGCTACTACAGACTCACAGGCCAAAAGTTGTCTCTGTCCTGCTGCAGTGTCTGCAACTGACCAAGTCCAGAGGTGGAAAGCACTACCACCATGGCCGCTGGGAGCTGAGGACCCCCCCACTTTCCAGGCTGCCTCCTCAGCCTTTTCTGGGTCCTTCTCCCCAGAGTGAGTGAGAGGGATCTTCCCAGGGCTGGGTCCTGAGGCTGAACTTACTCTCAGGAGAATGAGGTGGGTCTCAGAGGCCCAGTTGCCACCCTGAATTACCACTCACCTGCAAAGAAGCCCTTCAGAAAGCCCTAGCGTCCAAGATTTCTGGCAGCCATCCACTCCAGCCCAGCTCAGCTAGTTAATAGGAAGTCATCTACTTTCCTTTGGCTTTGGTATGAGGGTTCATTGAAAGTTGAAACACAAATACACCCAGCCCTTTATAAGGCCCCTCTGAGTACCCATCCAGCTCTGGCCAATGGATTGGCTTGGCTGTCTCAGCTGCCCCTCTGGGGTCCTTTTCCTGGATTGTCCCTGTACTGCGCAGACCTGAAGTTTTTCCATTCATTTGGGCTACCCTCCCGACACTGGAACTGAGACCCTTGTTTAGGGGATTGTTTCCAGCATCAGGGGAGGGGAGCTGACTCATGGAAGGATGAGTCCTGGAGTCACTGAGAAACCCTGTTCACCATGGGCAGCAGCGATATTTCCTTTCTTGCTCTCATACATCTTCCAGTCTCTAGCAGACAAGGGAATTTGAAATCCCATGATGAATGCACAAAATGGCCACAAGAGGGGAGTAGAGACAGCCACCTCGCCTAAAAAACAATCTGTTTTAAATTATCAACCCACAAGATCTGATTTAATGGGCCAGAGCTGCACTCTTAACAGCAGAGTTTTTAGAATCTTCCCTGGAGTATGTTTAATTTTAAAAATAAACAAGAGGGCTGGGAATGTAGCTCAGCAGTTCAGCGCCTTCCTAGCAACTTAACACCCAGAGTTCAATTCCTGGTACTAAAAAAGAGGGGGTGGGGGCTGTAAAATGGGGTAGAAAGTGGAAGCAGGTAAACACTTCTCAGGCCGCACAGGGGCTGAGAACATCAGGCTAGATCCCTCATAATGCCAACCCTACTTCAGGGACACCAGTGTGAAGATCGGTTGGGAGCTCTCAGGAACAGTATCCCCAAACCTGCTAAATCAGAATTCACATTTTACCAGATTCTCCAGGAAATTCATGTGCACATTAAAGTTTGCAAACCTTTTGGTCCTAGTTACCAAAAAGGCACTTGGGAAAGTCTAGCCTAAGGCCATTTCTACGGTTTATAGACGCTTGTTGGAAAAATCCAGCTGCTCAGGGTCATTGGCCCATGTATCGTACCAAGAGGAAGAGCATTGACTTCAAGACCCTGACTCCCAGTCCAGTGCTCCTTCCTCTAGCTCAAGAGCTAGGCCTGGGCACAGGAGGGCATTAAATGGTGGCAGGAGCTTAGCAGGGTCTTAGAACTTCCCAAGGATGGCAAAGATATTGTGCCTGGCTCAAGGAGCTTCTGTATACATGGATAACTCAGAACAGGCCCACTTGGCACCAACAAACACAGCTTCTCACCTGGACTCTTGCTGAAGGTCATCTCTAAATCTTGAAAAAGAGCAGAAGAAAGAGGAGGATCAGCTTGGATTTGTAGCCTAGGAAGACGTCCCATAGGTGGGGCTAGTATAGGAGGAGGGTGGGTTAAATCTCACTGGCTGGTAGGAGGAGGAGTCGCATTTTGGACTAAAGGAGCAAGATGAATGAAGAGTCTTAATAGAGCTCTGCCTGACCAAGTCACCCCATAAGGGTTGAGCCTCAGTGAGAGATAAAGCTGATATGAATGGAGGCTCAGAGCACGTACTAGGCCCCCAAATCAGACAGAGAGCTTTGATCCAGGTGGAGCTGATTGGTACCTGGGCTAGAGGCCACAAGGAACCACAGAAGTGCTTAAACTACAGAGGAATCTGGGCCTGGGAAAGACCTTCAGAGATTGGTTCAGAGGTTATTCTGTATTTAAAACGGGACAACAAAGAAAGGATATGGCTCAGGGAGTGTTCATTTTAAATCACCAGAGCTTAGCCCACACTGGCTTTAGCCCTCGGAGAGCACTTTGCAAATGACCATCTCTAAGAAAGACAAGCCTTTAAAGCAAGGGCATTCATACCACCATCCTGATCTGAACAAGAAATACAAGTCTACTTTTTTTATCTTGACCTTTGTTACATGGTAGGGTGAGATGATAATAGGAACTCCCTCCTAAGGTTACAGTGAGAATTGTCTGCAAGGCTACACATAACATACCTGGAATCCTGATTTTCGATCTCATCATGACTTCTCTTTAAAGTGTGGCAGGGTTTCAATGACTTTGCACCACTGTGGTATTCTCTGCAGGCCCTTGAGTTGCTCCTTCGATCTCATATAGATCCTATTTAACAACAGCACTGCTGAGTAACTTTTTATATATTGCAAGCCCACCTAATCCTGTAATAATGTGTTGACACATGTTTTATTTTTCCTCTGACTTAAGGGGAAAAAAACACAAGGCTGGATCTCACACTTGAGCACAATAGGAATTTGAATGAGATGACTGGCTCCAGCTCTCCTGCTTCTGTGACCCCCAATGGGAGACTGCCCAGGACTCTGCTTTGGCCATTTCATGACCCTCACACTACACTTTCTCCCTCTGAGTCGTCTTCAGATAGTTCTGGGGAAAATCTTAATTTTTTGCTTCTGAGTCTTCTCCTTTGATCGACAGTGGGCTACATCCCACGGACGTCTGTCTTCCCCCTGAAACTCAGCTGGCCCCAACTGCTGGCCCCCAAATCCAGCCTGAGCATCAGGCAGCTTATCCCTAGTCTCCTCCATTGGGGGATGAAGTCTATCCTGTCCAGACGTCGAGTTTATAGTGGCCCTCCTGCTCACCCACTCTGGACTGTGGGATCCTGGAGAACAGGGATCCACTCTCAGTCCCCCTCCCAGCCCCAAACGCTAGAGATACAGTACTTACATCCTTCTGAAGCCAGTGCCCCTCCGAGCCCCACTGCTCTTTGTCAGCCCTAACCCATCCCTCTCCAACTGTCTCCTCGTTGCTCCAACGGACCTCTCTGCCCAACCACCTCCCAACTGCCTGCCTCTTAGATTGTTCACTCCCCCGCATTCCAAAAACCAACCACTCCTCCGCGCCACCGCCACCTACCGGCAAGCTCGGGTCAAGCCACCCTTTGAATTTTAACCATGCTCTGCCCCTCCCTAGAGTTAAGTTTCCAGTGTGTACCCTAAACCCCTTGGGGGTAGGAACAGGTCCCTACAACCTGACCACAGTAACTAGCACAAAAAAAAAATCTGACCTCATGAATTTGGGGATTCAGTTAAATAAGATAGTGTCTGATTCATAGCGAGCATTTGCTTTTTAAAAAGATTTTAATGACATAGATGTATTTCCTCACATAAAAACCACTTTTTTTCCAGTACTGGGGATTGAGTCCAAGGCCTGTGCATTGAGGTTTTTCATTTTTTAAGGATACAGTCTCATTAATTTGCTAAATTGCTCACAGGAGGCTCAAACATGTGATCCTCTTGCCTCCACCTCCCAGAGTGCTAGAATTATAGGCATGCACCATCACACCCTGCCTGACACAGAAACTATAAAACTGTTCCTGTCACGAGTTAGCCTGCATCCCACATCACGGTGTTTTTATTTATTAACCCTGTGTCCACCAACGTGTGTCAGCTTGAATGAATAAATGACAGAGATGTTAAAGGTCATCTAATTCAGGGAAATTTATACCCGAATACTAGAAATATCTAGGAAGTTCATGAAAAGTACTGTCCTGCTGCCCATTTCCAAGATTTACTGAAAGAGAATATCTGGAATAAGGGCAGAGAGCTTCTATTTTTATTCATTTGCATTTAACATTTATTTTTCCTTTCAAAGTAATTTTCAGATTTACAAAACAGTCATGAAAATAATAAAGTTACCATGTACTCTCACACAATTTCCCCAATGCTGCAATCAAAACCATTAATTCAGTGATTAAAACCAGAAATTTTATAGCCAAGTAGTATTCTATTGTATAAAAATATCATTGTTTTTACCTAATATGCAATATATTAACTCTCTTATTGTCTTGTTATGTTGTTTTGAAATCATGTATCACCGTTTTTGTTCTTTTTTCATTTTAAAAGAAAAAAACAAAAAGCAAACAGAAATTTTATGGTGACACACAAACTAATCTACAGACTTTACTCACATTTTCTAGTCTCTCATCAATATCTTTTCATTTCCAGGGTCTCACTTGGATATATAGCTTGTTTAAGTTTATACCTTGTTGGGCATGGTTAGGGTCCCTCACCTTTTATATTACTTTTTCCCTAGCTATTCTAGCATACTTATTACCCATATCAATTCATCATCTCCATGAAACAAAGCTGTTGGTATTTTTAGTGTATTAAATTTATAAATTAACTTGGGGAAAATCATCTCTTCATGATGTTGAATTGTGATATTCACATGAGAAATGTATTTCTTCTTTGCCTGTTTTGTCTCCCAAAGGTATTATAAATTTTACTTTTATAGATTTTGCACATTTCTATTGTGCCTTTGTTGATGTTTGCTTTAGTTTGTTTTGTTTTAGTCAATTCTGGGAATTGAACCCAAGGCGTCACTAATACTATGCAAAGCACCTCACCACTGAGCTGTATCTTCCTTACTTTTTTATTTTTTTGGCCAAATATTAGAATTTGTTTTATTGTGTGACATTTGCATAAGAAAAATTATTATTGAAAACTGAAAGGTATCATGCAATCATTGGTAAGCTAATTATTAATCATGCACTGAAGTGGGCATGTAATCTAAAATCCAAAAACTAATTCCAAAAAAAAAAAAATCCCAAAACTTAACATGATCAGCATTTAAATACGACTTAAATTTGGACTTTCATATTGTTAAAATATGCTCCAAATGTGTTCTGGAAAATTGTTCTCCCAAATGGTGTGGGGGAAATGTCAGATGAGAGACTAAAAACTTTATGGGACTTGAAAACTAAACCTGTAATAATGAAACTTACTTGAATCAGTTTTGATTGCCAAATTACGTTGATATAATAGTAGTAATCTAGAAATACCTATTTAAAACCAATAAAAGGCTACTAAGTTCAAACCATGCAAGCTGAGTGATCAGCCTCTGCGTAGGCCTGAATGTGGAGACCTGGAGCCAATGCTAGTGGGTTGGTGTCACTCAGCACGCTGCAGTACCATCCAGCCGAAGTCTTCTCCCTAAACTTCTCTTTTTGTTCTTTCTTTCCCTTTTTGTACTCTACCCCTTTTTTATATCTTAATTTTGAAACAGGGTCTCACTAAGTCACTAAATTGTCCAGACTAGGCTTGAACTTGCGATGCTCCCCTCGGCCTCCCAGAGTGCTGGGATCTCAGACATGGGCCCCTGCGCTGGACATGATCTTATCTTGTGAGCAAACTACACAAGAAAACTTCTAATGGCCAGGTGTCCAGTGCCTTCAGTGGCAGATGGCCCTTTCCTGATGCCTGACCACATAAACCAATCATCTGTCATAGCCTCAGGTCTGTTCATCTTAGTCCCCAAATCATTATAGGCACGTGGTTGCCTCTGCAATTAGTGAATTAAGTTTTTCTTGTGATCCTAACAGCAATTTTTCCATATTTTATGGACTTGAACATAGTCACCCAGTTCAAAAGTTGTAAGAATCATGCAACAGTCAGTTCTAAAGTGGGATGTAACGTTGGGACATGTCACCCAAGTCTGTTGTCATCTCTTACCAACACTGCATTATCAATCCAAAAAATACCAATTTACCAGTTTTCTTATTGAATCCTAAAAACTGTAGCACACTGCCAAAACCGCTTAAATCCAATTAACTATGAAAGACATAGTCAAATTATAGAGTCTACAATTGGAGCAAACACAGTTTCTTGCTTGACATCAGTCCTAAACCCTCTGATACTGAACTGCAAAATGTAATGGCTGCTTCCTTTTTTTATTTTTTTTGAGACAGAGTCTCACCAAGTTAACCACACAAATATCCATCTTGCAAACTTCCTGGTTCAGCCTCGCCAGCAACTGGTATCACAAGTATTCACCACCTCATTCAACAATAATTTCTTACTAAGTTTATTCCTAAGCATTTATTCTTTTTTGCTATTATACCTAGCACTTTTCCCTTTATGTTCTCTAATTTAAGTATTTTTTTGTGTCTATGAAGGCTATTGGCTTCTGTATGTGAATTTCATTTTATTTATTTTTTTGGTACCAGGAATTGAACTCAGGACCTCACACTTGCCAGGCAGGCACTTATGCCACTGAGCTATATCCCTGGCACTGTGTGTGAATTTTATATCCTGCCATTGTATCAATACATTTGAATCTCTAGAATTCTAGTTATGCAACACATTTATTTGTGAGCAGAGAGTTTCACTTCTTGTTTACCTGTTCTTAGCATTCTTACTTTTCTAGTCTTATCACATTGACTAATATATCTAGTGCAATGATAAATATTAATGGATTTAATGGACATTCTTGCCTCATTCCTGATCTTATTGGAAATGTCTTTTTGGACATTTCTTATTGGAAATGGCATTTTCTTATTAAGTAAGGGAAGAGATCTTTAAGAAATGATACATTGGAGCAACCAGCCTGCTGCCCTGGTAAGTGGCTGTGGTCTGGCAAGCCATGGCCACCCCAGGGCAAGAAGCAAGAAGCAACAGCATTTCCTGAGATCTGCACCATGTTGGAACTTAGGGCACTGAGCAAACCAGCAACCAGCCTGCCGCCTTGAACTTTGGAAATGTAA
>PVJX010019424.1:0-34893 GCA_004027295.1 Dolichotis patagonum | reverse complement strand
GTGCCACCACGTCCCCATCCTGCAGCACCACCCTCCGCCGGCGGGGCTTGGCCACTCTGGAAGCCCCTCCTGCTGACTGCTCACCTGGCCCTCACCCTCCACTGGGGCCCCAGGCCTCCCTGGGCTTTGCGCTGTTCAGAGCAGTTGCCTCTTAGAGCTCCAGCTGCAGCCTCTCATCCTCCAGGGGATTTTTTAAAAACCAGCGTGAAAATGTTGTGTAAGGAGTCCCATATACATCGAAGAGTCTCCAAAGGTGAAGGTGGGTGATGACAGAGGGTCTGTCCTCTGCCTGAGGGTTTAAGGTAGACAATTTGGATGCATTTTGCATTCTGGTGGCTGGATTCTGGTGGCTTCCTCATTATTGTATTTGTGTATCTATTTATTTTGCTGGGCTGGGGATGAATCGCAGGGCCTTGTACATGTACGGCAGTGCTGGACTGCTGAGCTACACCCAGGCACATTCATTTCCCTTCATTTCTAATAAAAGGTGTGGGCTGAACCACTCCTGCCTACATGGGGAGATAGGTCAAGGGACATTTGAGATGTCATCGATTCAGCTTGTGACTAAAATCAGACAGGAAGCCCTACAGCCAAGCGATAAAGGAAGGCTGGGGAAAATGACTTCCGGCTTATCTGGCTTGGTGGAAGGCTTTCCTGGAGTAGGCATGTGCCTATGTGAAGCCAAGGTGGGGACGGAAAGTGACTGCCGGGCAGCAGCAGGAGCACCAGTGTAAACAGCAGTGTCCTGCCATCAAACACGGACAGGTCCTGCGTGGGTGACAGGGATGACGCAAGAGCCACCTCGGCATTAAGTCACTGGGCTTTTCGAGCCACAGCCACAGCCCTCCTAGTGGGATAAGGGTGACCTCATCGCAGAGATGTGGAGGGCTTTGGTGGATTTTATCCTGGTGCCTGCTCAGAGGTGGCAACCAAGGGACACTGCTGGGTCACTGGAGAGTCAGGGGTGACTAAGTCACCTGTGTCGGCTTGAGTTTTGGTTATTGTGGTTATCATCATTGTAAAACAGAAACAAGCAAGCAAGCAATGAAATGACCAGAAGGGCTACCAGGAAACACGCCAAGTACTCCGGGAGGGCTCTGGAGTCTGGAGCCCCGCATTTCCCATAGGGGTCAGGAATCCTTCCTCAGCACCCTCAGATTTAAAACACAAGGACTAAATTGGGCGTGGTGGCACACACCTGAATCCCAGCACTCTGGAGGCTGAAGTGAGGTTCGCTATGAGTTCAAGGCCAGCCTGAAGTATAAAGTGAGACCCTGTCTCAAAAAATAAATAACTAAATAAAAACAAGGATTGGGACTGGCATGTAGCTCAGTGGTGGAGCACTTGCCTAACATGTCCAAGGCCCTGGGTTTGACCCACAGCACCTTAGAAACAAAACGGACAAATCAGCTTGGATTACATCAGCTCGTTTTTCCTAGACGTATTAACCATAGACACCATTGCAGCAGCAGGATAACATCAGAACAAGATACACAGCAGTGGTGGTAGACCTATGGCACACATGTTGTTTATCTTTTAAGACAAAAGATGTTAACGTAGAGATGTTTTTTCCAAACTAAAACCTCAGTATTCAGGTTTAATTGCAGTGTTGGTGCTTGGTGATAAGTCAGTGGATTTTGGGTGCCGTTTAGCATGCTGTCTCTAAACGATTCGCCATCATTGATATAGAGTGTGCTTGGATATAAGTAGATGGTCTCACAGACCAATTAATCTCTGCAAAATAGTTACTTTCTTATTATGATATGCATGCAAAGAGCTTTGAGGCAAGTTTCCCGGAATGTGATGTCACCACAAGTGATTTTTATCTTTGTATCCCTCTCCCTACCCCACCAGTGAGTCTCTGCCTCAAATCAAAGTCCCCATTGTTACCTTATCCACTTCTCCACTCCTCCTCCACACCCTGCCAGAGAGTGAACAACCCCACTGTGGTGGGCACACAAAGCCCTGGTTTGCAGGGAGCCCTCCTGCTAATGGATGCACTTCAGCAGAAAGGGGGGGCATTGGTGATTCCTGGACATCAACTGAGGCTAATGGACCACGCTGACAGCTCTGGGGGCGCTCGGTCTCTAACCCTTCCAGGCCAGCAGCCAGAAAGCACAGGCCCAGCACAGCTGCGAGCCTGTCTGAGGTCACGTCCCTGGTTACCGGTGCAGCCAGTTCTACCCTAAAACTTTCCCTGCACCATCTGAGAAGGCATCGCCCGTCCAGCAGGTGCCAGCTCCCACAGCTGCTTCTGCTTGATGGCAAATTCCAGAAGCCAAAGCAGGCAGGTGGCTCCAGGGAGGAGGGAAATAAACTCCCAGAGACCAGGGCTGGGAGAAACTGAAGCCCAAGAGGCCTGAGTGGCCGACACCAGACTGGGCACTTCGATAGCAGATGGGCACCTAGCCCTTCCTCCCTTGACACTCCAATGGGACGCAGGGGCAGAAGACCCCTCTGCCTCACTCTCCCCATTGCCTGCTTCACACCAGGCTACTTCTAGCCAGGACAGGATTAGCGCCCCCTTCCTGAGAGTCCCTCTTAGGTGTCTTAGTGCAGGATTCTAAAGAAGCTTCTTAAGGCCCCATCCGGTCCCAGGTTCCTGTGATCCGATGACATCAGGGCTGTGAATAATCCAGCTGGCGCCAGGCCAAGCCAGAGGGCTGCTCCCCCTCTGAGCGAGTCCTGTCCACTGGGCACCCTCCCTCACTGAGCCCGCCCCACCACCACCCAGCCTCCCACCAGGACCTTAAAAGCAGCAGGCGCAGAGCACGGGGAGCCTGAAGCCTGAGCAGCAGAGACAGTGGAGCCTGTGGTGAGTCGGGCTCTGCGCTTTCTGGGCACTCTCCCCTCTTCTGTCTCTTTAACAATTGCAGGCAGAGGGAGCCAAAGAAGGGGCGGCTCTGACAGGGTCTGGGAGGACTGGTGAGGAGTTCTTTCTGTATTTTCGTGCTGAGGTGGTCTGAGGGGTGTGGTGGCCCGGAAGGCCGAGGGGGGGAAGGAGCCACTGCTCACATGCAGACAGTGGGAAGGTGCAGCAGTGCCCCACAGAGCCTCGGCAGACAGCAGGCAGTGCCGGGCGCAGGCCCGAGCCACAGTGTCCTGGAGACTGAGGCCTGCTGCAGCCTCTCCCGGGAGCCTCATCGGCTGGGATGCTGGGGGTCCCTCCCCTCCGGAGCCTGATGATCCAGTGGGAAATGCCAGGGGAGAGCAGCCTGGCTTTCAGCTGCCGGGCATTCCCACTTGGAGTCTGGGTAGAAAACGACTTGGATTGCCACCGATCAGTTTGTGCCGGCTTTCTCTCCAGGGGTGCTGATGAAGACTGCTGTCCTATTTAAGGACTTTTCTACTACAGGGAGAAAACAGCTTCGCTGTCTTTCATCCTTAAGGCACTGGCAGGAGCCCCTGCAGGCTCTCTGGATGATCCTGCTATTTTCTCTCTCTTTTTAACCTCATAGGGGAGGGAGGAGGGAAAACATGCTGAGCTCCTGGGTAACTAACGATGAACTACCGCATGAAAACGTGTGGCAGCAGTGATTTATTTGGTGGCAGACTTGGAATAATGTAGTAGTCTCCTGGGGCTGATGGATGACAGAGTGTGTGTATGTGTGCACAAGGGTAGCTGCAGCTGGAGCCCCGAAGGTGACTTCCCAGCCTTCCTCGGGGGCGGGCCAGGCTCATCCTGGGTGCAGACCTGGGGAGTCCAGGGTCAGTCACAGCGGTCCGCAGGGGCGCTGGGGGCGTGTGTCCTGCAAGAGCAGTCAGGCCAGGGCGCTGCTGGGACGCCAGGACCACCCAGACATAAACATCTTCTTCCCATCCACCAGTGTACTCTGCTGAGGACTTCTAAGATCAGCCTGGGCAATGAGGGCTGCCCTGTCCCCAGGCCACCTGTCCCCACCTGCTCCCCAGGGCATCCAATTTATTCTGTGATGCCTCTTACCAGACTCCCAGCATCTGCCTTGCACTGCAGCCTGGGACAGGCAACAGAGCCACCAGGCTCCCCAGCGCAGGACTCTGTGTCCCTTTTCGGGGCTCCTGTGCTGACAGCAGAGCTCAGAGCCTGTGCAGGCATCCGGGCACACTGGTGGTATGGCTCTAAGTGACTCTGCCCACAGCTTCTCTTGGACCATGGCACATGTGAGTGAGCTTGGCGTCCAGGTGAGTCGGTTCCCAATCCGTGAGCAGGAGTTTGTTCAGTCTCAGAGTTTTTTTGACAACTTCCGTCTGGAAAACCTGGTGCCAGCTTGGGAATTTAGAGGCTGTGTGTGGCTGCACTGCTCAGCCCAACACAAAGGCGGCAGCAGGTTTATGGAATGGTAGTGGACTTAGCTCATTCCGATTCAAAGCTCTGGACTCCTCTGAGATAGAAAGTACTGGAATGAGGAAGATTTTGAGTTTTTAGTTGAAATGTTTAGCTGCCTTTTCATTAGTTGGCATTGTGCATCTGAAGTCAAAGAATAAAATTTTCTGGGAGTAATTTTCAGCTCTGTTTTGGTAAAATTTTGGGATGGGCACTGAGGTATGGAGATACTCTGTTCACTCCTACTTTGGGCCATATGCTTTGTAAACACAAGAGAAAAGTCTGCGAGGGGAAGGTAAATCCAGTAAACCCAGGACAAACCCCACAATCCATATTTCAGGCTATACATCTCATCCCAGGAAAAGCAGCTCATGGAACAATGATCAAACCTCATAAGAGAGGGGGCAACCTAGATTCATAGAAAACTAGATCGGGAGCCAGGTGTGGTGCAGCCCACCTGTAATATCAGTTCTTGGGAGGCTGAGACAGGAGGATTGTCATGAGTTTGAGGCCAACCTGGGTTACACAGTGACTGCATGGCCAGCCTGGACTACCTAGGAAGAGCCTGTCTCAAAACACCAAAGAAAGGGAATTAGAGCAGGAGACAGACTTAGAGATCGACGGCCTGGTCCTCCCCTAACCAGGCTATGGACTCATCGGAGACTGGCTGCCTGCATGTGGGAGGCAGACTCAGCTCCCTGTGCTGCAGAACAGTGCCATGGCCTGGGTGTGCAAGGTGACCCTTGACTCAGGCCCAGCTGCTAGGTGTGCGGACGCCTACACTGTGCTCCTGACCACATAGCTGACGCTCCATGATGTCCTTTTGGGGATGGACCTAGAAGACCTGATCCCACTGGGAGCCTCTAAAATAATCACTGCCAACCCAAAACCGCACTGCAGACCTCTGTATAAGCACCATTTCTGTTCAGTGTGGTAACTCCCAAACAGAGGCTAGGGAACCCGCACTGCGCTCCCCCAAAGCCCCTTCATCTTCAGAACTCTGGCGGATACCAAACATACCACCTCCCGGATGAGAGCCAGGGGTGCAGGAATCCTGCCCTTTGCCCACTGAGAGGGGCCTGCCCTGAAGGGTGAGGGGCTTGGGCCTCTTACCACATAGCCCCAGTCCCCAAGCCACTCACCATTCCAGGGCGGGAGCCCGGCAGGAACACCCCGACCTTGTCTAGTGAACCCCTTCTTCTGCTCAGTGGATGGTGTCTGCGCCTCGAGGACCCCTCGCTGAGGCTAAGCAACGCCTCCTTCACAGGCTCCCCACCCCAGCTGGGCACACGGCACTGGGTGCCCTCTGCCCCAGAGCTGCGCACTGGTCCATCCCCTTCCTTGTCCATGAGTACCTGGAGCATGGAGCTTGTGTCACCAGAGCCAGCTTGGCCTGAGTGTGACTATGCAGTGTGTGTGTGCCACAGAGAGGGGGTTCATCTGGGCGGGGTGAGGCCTTGGTGAGGGCGAGGGTCTGGCAGGCACCTGGAGAAGCCAGGGCTTCGGAAGCCACGCTGGGGGCCCAGTAGGGCCAGTCTGGGAGGAAGCGGGCTGGGCACCTGTGCTGCCTGGCAGCTCGCAGTGTGTCAGGGTCTCGAGGAAGAAAAAGAACTCGTCCTAGTCTGCAGCTGTAGCACGAGCCAGTCTCTGTCACTTGGCTGCAAAGAGAAAGGAAAGGTTTGTGGTTTTTGTCCTTCTGGGGGCCTCTGGCGACCACAGGGCGGCTCTGGCCTCCAGATGTCACTGTGCCCTGCATCTGTGGTGACATCTGAGTCTCACCTCCTCCCAGAACCTGTGGTGTAAACCGGCTTGGAAAAGCAGCAAGAGAACGGTTGTAATAGGGTCCAAGACATCACCCTGCACTCAGCACTCGAGCTGGGCTGTGCCGGGATGGAGGGCAGAATCTGCTATCAGCCTGAGGTTGCTGTGACATGGACAGGTGCACTCAGAGACAGGCTCAGTGACCATGCTGGATGCGGCACCCAGACGCAGAGCTGTGCCTGCTGCCAGTTGCTCCGAGAGACACCGTGGACCCTGGAGGCCACTATAGAAGGACACGGGGCAGTAAGCACAGCAGATGCCGTGCACCACACAGGGACAGTCCCTCACTTGACAGCCAGGATGAGGCAGCAAGGTAGAAAGGTCAGCCCATGATGAAGCACGGGAAGGCAGGCTCAGGAAGGGGAGTCGCCCGCCCAGACACAGCCAGCGTTGGCACTTGCACGTTCTGCCAGGCTGCTCTGATACCAACTCTGAGCACATTAGGAATGTCAGATGAAGCCAGGCATGGTGGCACATACCTGTAATACAGGTACTCTGGTAGGCTGAGGCAGGAGGATTGCAAATTCAAGGCCAGCCTAGGCAATTTAGTGAAGGCTCTGTCCTAGGATAAAAAATAAAGAGTTTTAGTTAATTCAGCTGTGGAGGTCTTGCCAACCATGTGGCAAAGCCTGGGTACCATCCAGTACCTGCCCCTCACAAGATAGTGTCACAGAGACAGTAAGAAATAGAAAGAATGTTGGATTTTAACTGGAGGAGCTCAGAATTCTGGGGGTGTCGCTTTGGTGAAGCTCAGGTCTGGCATCTGTATGAACTGGGCGACACCTAACTGACTTGAGGCTGTGGAGCCGTGTAATGTGTAATGCGGGGGCCAGCAGCAGTAGGGACCGGGTCCTTGCTGGTGAGTGGCACTGCCCCGGGCAGTGTAACTTCCACACCGGGCCAGCAAACGGGGTGAACGCCTGTAATGCTACAGCCAAAGCTTTTGGCCTTTACTTTCTGAGTGAAGGGCGTGGAGACCTGGAGGTGGCTTCAGGAGTGGACTGGAAATGCAGGGCCCGCTTCTTTGCTGACCAAGACGTCCCTTTAGACGAGCCTGGCCCCGGTGGAGTCAGAGCCCGGTGGCCCTGGAGTTAACAGTTTAGTGCACTGCTTGAGTTGCCCTTTGCTAGGTGAACCTCATTTTTCTTCAGGCTCTCAGTTTATTGAGAAAGGGCCCCTTTTATCCTTTCCCTGGCAGGAGGCAGGAGGTGGGAGAGACTGTTATTCCCACAGCTAAGGCTTCCTTTGTCGCCTGGTAGAAGTGGAATGTGGAGGGGACAACAACAAATACCCTGGGTGTGGGTGGCTCTGAGGCTAATTTCTCCTTAGAGTAGGTCTGTCTGGGCTTTGCACGTGCTTCGGAAAGACTCCTGCCCTGGTGGGAGCAGCGGGTGCAGGGTGCTTTCCTATTCAGCCTCCCGCTCCTCTCCCCACCCTGAGAAAGGGTCCTGCTCAAGAGCGAAGACAAGCAGGGTGGCTAGGGGGGGCTCTTGTGAAGAGTTAGGGATGGCTCAGGTGACAGGTGAGGGCAGCTGTTGGACAGGGCCTGCCCTGTGGCCGGCTGGAGGGCAGGCTCTGCTCTGGCCCAGCTGAGCTGTAGGGGCTTCCGGCTTCCTCCGAGCCTCACTCCCTTGCCTGCCTGCCTGCCTGCCTGCCTCCCTGCCTTCCTTCCTCCCTTCCTCCCTTCCTACCTTCCTTCCTTCCCTCCCTCCCTCCTCACTTCCTCCTTCCTTTCTTTCTCCATTTTTATTTAAAGACAGGGTCTTGTTAAGTCTGTAAGTAGCCCAGTTGGGCTTGAACCTGCAACCTTCCTGCTTCAGTCTTCTGAGTGCTGAGATTAAGGTACCCCGCCCGGGCTGGCTCTGCCTCACTGCGCGTCTTTGCTCCTGCTGTGTTTTATTCCCTAGTTTGTTGACTGCTATCAGGCTGAGGCTGCTGGGAGTGGAGGATGGGAGTGTCCTGTTTCCCAGCCAGTGGGTCACTGGGAGACTGACTCTTACTCAGAGCTTCAGAGAGGTTTTGCCAAGCAGCAGCAGCCTCGGGCTCTCCTTTATCACAGGCAGACGCAGCGAACCTTCAGCTTGCTCAAGTTTCTGCCCTCTTGCTGGGAAAAGTACAAGCTTGTGTGCGCCAGAGTCATAAAACTGGATTGACTGATGGCTGCATTTTTATAGTTCCTTTACTACAAATCAGGAGGGTCACATGTTCAAGTCCAGCCTGGTCAACTTCAGGAGAAATAAAAAAAGGGCTGTAAAGGCAGCTGAGTGCAAAGGCCCTGGAGTCAGTCCCCAGTCCCACAAAACAGAAGGCTGGGAGAGAGCACAGCATGTGGGTGGGTGCTTTTATACCTGTTTGCTGGAGTCCCCGCTCAGGTGGCGCGGGCTCCTCATGTCTTTCCTCTGACAGCGTAGCACGGATTCCTGCCCCTGCGCACTCCAGCTCCCTAGTACCTGCATTGCCAGGGCACTGGTCTTGTTCCCAGCATGGGCACTTCCCGTTTCTCCTCAGAGGCTGAGTTGATCAGTTCCTTTCTTGAAAGCAGATGTTTAGGAGGGAAGACAGAGAGGAAGGGGGGAGGTGGTTGTAGCAAGGTGCTGAGGCCCCTGTGGTGTCTGCCTCCCCTGGGCCCTCCCACAAGTCACATACTGCCACCCAGAATGCCCATCAGTGGGCCAACCCCACCCCCCCACATTGTCACCTTGCAGGAATGACTACCCTGTCCTGGCTAGTACAATCCTCTGCAGACTTAGGGCTTGGCAAGCAGACAGATTCCACAAATTAATAAAGCACAAAGCACATGGCTGAGCAGGTAAAGCGCGCCCTGGATGGCAAGGGTGTGTGAGCGGGCATCCTGTACGGTACCCAAAAGGGCACACTTCCTTTGCCCTGGAAATGGAGCATCTCACAGGAGGGCTGCTTACACCAAAGTTGCCCACCATTAGTTACTTGACTTTCTCTTCACTGTAGAGGAGTCGTTTTTGAAGGTTACCCAGAGAAACAAGTAAAGGGTCGCTGCTGCCGTATCTGATAGGACGGTTCAGGTAGGGAGTCAGACATGCATGTTGGAGCAGACAAGGCCTGCTGAGTATGGATGTGCAGGTTGGGTACTGCACAAGGGTGCCGGCTCACACACCCTTGCCATCCAGGGCACGCTTTATCTGCCAAGCCATGTGCTTTGTGCTTTTTTAATTTATGGAATCCATCAGCTTGCCAAGCCCTAAGTCTGCTGAACTTTACTAACCAGAGATAGCGCCTCTTGCGAAGCTGTAAAAATCAGCTTTGTGTGCTAGGGTGTGACATGGAGACCAAAGGCCTTCTGTTACGCCTCTTTTCATACTGTACTCCAGTTCCAGCGCAGCCCTCAGTCCTCCTCCCAGGTGGCCTCTTGGCCTCCCTTCCTTCCCTTGCTTCCTTCTCTCCCTCACTCCTTCATTCCTTCTTTCTCTCCTTCCATCCTCCTCTTGCTTTTCTATTCCTTAATAGGACCAGGAAACTAAGCAGAAGGGAGGGGACTCGGGAGGAGAAAGTCGAGTCTCTGTGAACTGAGCCCCTGAAGGGCTTCCCAGGCTGAGCCCCTAGGGCCCCAGCGCTGGCAGTCCCAAGGGAGGCTGTGACCTCAGCGTGGTCTCAGGAGTCAGGCTGACCTAGCCCAGGGTCTGAGTCTCCCTCCGGAATTCACTTTGTTCTGCATCCAGACCCTTCGCTGTGCACCCACGCCTCCAGCAAAGACCAAACAAAAGACACACTTTCCTCCCAGACTCCTCCCTTGTCTGTGGACCTCACTGTTTTTCTGGGGCAGGATGACTCATTTCTTTGTTGAGCAGGGTCTCCCCCCAGCTGTGGATGCATGGGGAGCTTCACTGCTGGGCTGGAGGCCCAGGAAATCAGAGGCCATGGGAGATAAGAAGTAGCCAGCTCAGCTGGAGTGCAGAGCAGGCCACCTCAGTCATCTTGCTGGTTCTCTGGTTGTGACAGGATTGAGCAGCCTGTCCCCTGTCCCCCCACCCCCACATGCTGAGCAAGAGTCAGTCCCTCGGGGAGGGCAGGGGTGCAAATGTGGCAAGGCCTCTCTATGCAGCTGCCGGCTATCTGAGGACCTGAGCTCTCAGAGGGAGATAGCAAAGTGGTGCCCAGAAAAAAAGACTCGCTGAGCCCCACAGGGCTGGGAGTGGGTGGACTGAAAGGGCTGGGTGCTTTGCCAGGCAAGGTGGAAAAGAGGCGTTTACTGTCCGCTGCTGGTTCATTTACTCACCTGTGTAATGAATGGAGCTCACACTTCCTTCTGGGGCTCCCGGTAGGTGGAGTCCTCTTACCTGAGGCTGACCCAAGACTGGCTGCGCACAGGGAGCCTGGAAAGGGAAGGAGAGTGAGTTTGAGAAGACATGTGTTCAAGGGCTATCAGGAAGAAGTAAAATTTAAAAGGGGAATTTAAGCAGAAGTTTAGGGAAATTTGGGGGAAGGAGAAATTTGAGGAAAGCTGAGAAAAAAGAAAATCTGGGAAATTCCCTATGACCAGAAGATTCCACTGAATGGGCTCCTGCTGTAGAGGGAGCCTGTCTCTTCTCAACTGTCCACTTCCTTTCCTTAGAAACTGCCCAAAGCTGGAGAGTTGGTGGCACAGCTGTTCCCTGAGTGAGAGAAGGCTCCAGACTGCCGGGTGCCTCTCTCAGGGGGAGGCCCTGGCTATGTGGAGGGAAAGCACAGGCCTACAAGTGCCCCCAGTTTTTTGGCCAGGGGAAGCATGGCCAAGGTGGGAAGGGGAAGCTTGGCCAGGGTGGGGGGGACGGCTGGACGTTCCCCTGGGTGTTTGCTGCTGCTCAGCCACCTGCCAGCCCCTCCCTCTGCTGGGCCAGCCACCAGCAGCCCCAGAAGACTCCAAGCATCTCCAGCCTCACTGCCTTTGCTCTGCGTCCTAGCCCTGCAGACAAAGGAAGGCAGCTGGCTCGGGCCTGAGGCTGGGGGCAGGGTGGGAACCACTTGCCCCTGCAGGGAAGTGAGTCAGAAGAAAGGTGAGAGTGAGAGGCCCACGGGCTGCAGCCTGACTCTGACACTGTGCAGCTAACCTACTCTGAACGCCAAGGGTGAGGTGCTGGAAACCGGGAAGATCTGAGTCTTTGATCAAAACCAGATGTTGCTTCTATTTTGGCAAATCTGGGCTTTGCTGGCTGTGTCGAAGGCTATAAAACAGGACAGATGTCCTCAGGGGTCAGTGGGAAGGACGCTGTCCTGGAGGGCACGACTCTTTGCAAGATGAGGAAGCAGCCCTGTTGGTGAGGGATGCCGAGCTGAGTGGGCTGTGGAAGGGCGGCCAGAGCTGGGCACCAGCTGTGAGGTCCCTGCAGTGTCCTCTGAAAAGTCAGGATGTCTGTGGCTGCATTCAGCCAGCCCCAGGGCAGGAACTCCCTTCCAGGAAACCAAGCCTGTGTCCCTGGGCTGCCGAAAGTGTGCTGGGGTGGTCTCGCCCTTCAGCCCACAGACATCCTGGGCAAAGCTTGCCTAGCACCCAAGGCGCCATCAGGAAAGCAGATGAGCAAGGTGAGATCCACCCAGAAGGCAGACACCTCCAGCCACACCAAGGAGGAGACTCCTCAGGCCCCTGTGCTTGGGGAAATAACCAGGCCCAGGGCGCAAACACCGTAGGAGCCCACTTTTGTCACTAATGCAAGTTGTCAGAGTGATAACACTGCAGAAAAGGGTGATTCCTGCAGCTACACAAGGAAACTTCTTCAGTGGCTGCAGAAATTCGGCTTATGAGGACCCAGTTCTGGAGGTGGCTGGTGGTGACAGCTGTGTGACGTGTGTCCTTAACACCACTGCATTGCACACTTAAAAGTGGTGAAGGTTGTACCTGTGTGCAGTGTGTGCTTTATCACGATAGAAATCCATGTGTACCTTCCAGACCCTTAGGGGAAGAGTCTTGACCCCTGAGCTATGCTCCTGTTCCTCCCACTCACACTTTTTCCTCTCCCAGAAGAACTGAAGCGAGGCTGAGGAAACAACCAGGAGGATGAGGCGAGCGCTCCTGTGCGTGCTGTTGCTTTGTGGGGCTGTCTCCACCCTCCCCAGCCAGGTGCGTGTCCCCGAGTCTCTGTGGGCCCCCCTAAGGCTGCCCCAGTGTGTCCCGTGTCCTCATAGCACCCCAGTGCAGTGGTGGGAAAGTGTGCAAGAGGGGACGTGAAAAGGGGCCCAGGGCCTATGAAGCCCAGGGCATGTGCAAACAGCTCCCCTGTGGATGGGCCAGCTGGGATTCAAGCCCCAGCCTCCAAACCTGGATGCTTATTCTGACTTGAGCAATAGTTCTTACTCCCACTCCCCTGCCTCTGCTTTCTTTGGAGTTGTTTTTTTTTTTTTTTTTAAGAAAGTATTTGGATTAAGCCAGAAAGCACTTATAATAGATGCCACCAGCACACTGAGGCATATGAGCCAGCGTGGTTCTGCTGCTGGTCTGAAGGGATGCACACTTTCCCATAGTGCCGGGCAGCAAACACCTGTGTGAGGCTGAAGGTGCCAGGACCAGCTGTGCAGAAGACACGGGGAGCCACTAAGCATGTGCAGCCATTTAAATCTAAATTAACTAAAATGAAACCAGTTGAACATTCAGTTGGCCGCACTAGCCAGATTCTAACCCTGCCTTGGCCGCATGGGGTTAGTGGCTATTGTAGTGGAAGTACAGTGGGAAACATTTCCATCATTCAGCATGTTTTTGGACAGTGCTGGGGTGGGAGGAGAGAGAGGGTTAGAGAGGAGGCAGGAAACCTGGTGTTGGGCCAGGCGCCTGGGGGGCATCTGCTTGCAGGTCCCAGGCGCTCTTCTCCTGTGTGTGCTGATCTCCCTCTTCTGTTCTCTTTGCAGAAAACCCGTGTCCGCTTCAGAAGAGGCGCCAGGTCCTACCGAGGTGAGAGGAAGCGGTGGTGAAGGGATGGAGAGGGGTGGCCAGGGCAGGGCATGGGCGCTGGGACACCAGGTGCCCTGGACACCCAAGGGTTCATCTCCCGGTGAAGGTGAGCTTCAGAGAGGTCTGCAAAGATGCCACCAGCTGCAGACAGATGGCCAGGTCCTGAGAGGAGGTGCCAGCTACAGGGTGGGAGCTTAGCACTCAGTGGCCCAGAGGCCTTGACACACTGACGAGAAAACAAGGCCCTGAGAGACTGTACAACCTGCTGGAGGCCAGGCAGCTGCCAGCCTAGAGCCTCAGGGGCTGCTGCCAGGCCTCCCCAGTCCTTCAGGCCGCCAGGTCTACTCAGCCATCGTTGCTGCTGCCTCCCTTTCTGTCTCTCCCCTTTGGTAAAATAGGGATAACTTGCTAGGTAACAGACCCATCCTCAAGGTCTATAGCTAGAGTCGACTTCCATTCAGCATTCGAGGACAAACATGCTCACGGCCCTGTCTTGAGAGGAAGGAAGTGCTCCTAGCCCATTTCAAGTCCCAAGCCAGCAACCCGGAGCCCTCAGCCTCCTCCTCCAGACTTGGCTGGGTCTGGAAGACATCAACCCCACCGCCACTTTCTGCAGTGCTGGGGACCAAACACAGGGCCTTCAAACCAGACCACATCCGCAGGCCCTTTTTTATTTTGAGACAGGGTCTCGCTGCCTCACTAGTTGCCCACACTGATCTTGAACTTGGCGATCTCCCTGCTTCAGCCTTCCACCCTGCTGCAGTTACAGGCCGGTGCTGCCAGGCCTGGCCCGGACCCTTTTAAAGAGGAATTTCCTCAACAGAATCACGCTGGCTTTGCTGATGGAGAGCAGCCTCCTGCAGGGCATCCTGGCCTCTGCAGGCTCCAGGAGCAAGGCATTGTCTCCAGGGAGTGTCTGTCACTGCCCGCAGGAGTTACAAGTGTGTGTGCGTGTGTTTTAATTGGCATTTTAGTTTGAAAACATAAAGATAAAATATTAGCGGAAGTACTTCAACTATTTTCATTATATCAAAAATACCACAGGAAGCAGCACATTTTCTGCACATTTTTCAGACTAAAAGATCAATTTTCTCTGTTTGGGATCAAAGATTTCATTTCTATGTAATAACCCTCATGTGGATTAACCACTCTGATAGGTAGTTACACAGTGTATATTTTCATGGATTAAAATGAAAAGTTGCATATCACTTAACACATAGTTCAAATGATAAACACATGCTTTTAAAGCAAGGGCTCCCCAGAGGGAGAAGTAACAACAGTCCTTGGTGACAAAAGGTTGGCTATTCATTCCCTTCCAGCTGTATTCCTAAAGGACACACATTAGCCTGCAGCCACCCTCACATCCCTGGGCATTGGCTCCAGGGCCCCTGGGGAACTCAAGTCCCCTCAGACCCTTGAGGCCCTTATAGGAAATGACACAGGCCACATCCCCCCAGAGCCCGAGGTCCTCTCGCACACTTCAGATCACCACTAGACCCCAGTACAACGGAATCCTCTGCGCCGCCCACGGAGACCACAGTGACGCTGCCCCATGCCTGTGGGGGTGCCATGTAGCTGTGGCCGCCCTGGGCCCCACAGAACTGCAGGCCCAGAGGACAGCCCGTGTATGGCAGGCAAGCAAAGGGTTTCCCTCATCAGACCCGGGGTGAGAGCCTAAGGTGGCGGATGTCTGTGTTTTAGTGACCTGCAGGGATGAGAAGACCCAGATGACTTACCAGCTGCACGAGTCATGGCTGCGCCCCCTGCTCAGAGCCAACCGGGTGGAGTTCTGCTGGTGTAACGGCGGCAGGCCACAGTGCCACTCGGTTCCCGTCAAGGGTAGGTGCCCGCACCAGCCCGGCTCCTGGCTCTCATGCACACAGGGGGCCCTCTCCAGGAGAACCTGGCCGGGCCTGCCTTGGGCAAGGGGAGGGGCACAGCACGCCCAGCCTCAGTTTCCTCCTAGGCGACCCAGGAGGGTAACAGTGGTGCATGCATCCTGGGCGGCTGGAGGTTTCTGTCAGTTGGTTTCAGGAACTGAGTAGAACGGGCTGGTGTGTGGAGGGCACCTGTAAAGCTTCCTTGCACCGTTACACCAGCAGAAGCAGAGGCTCAGAAGGTGACCAGGGCTTTCCTTATCTTCCCCTGCAGGCTGCAGCGAGCCCAGGTGTTTCAATGGAGGGACTTGCTGGCAGGCCCTGTACTTCTCAGACTTTGTCTGCCAGTGCCCCAAAGGGTTTATGGGGAAACGCTGTGAAATAGGTGAGTGTGGAGGTGGGGTGTGAGAGGCTGCATCCCTACACCCCCAATCAGCGTGGATGAGAAAGGGGCGCACGGTGAGGGCCAGGGCAGGCTGGGGACCAGGAGGGCTGCTGGGGCCAGGGGCGGGGAACTGCAGCATGGGCAGGGCTGGGTGCTGCCTGAGACTGCAGAGGCCCCCAGGAGAGTCCTGGGAGCAGCTGGGGCCTCACACACAGGGCGTGTGTTTTCCTCCATCAGACACCAGGGTTACCTGCTACAAGGATCAGGGCATCTCCTACCGGGGCACGTGGAGCACAGCAGAGAGTGGGGCCGAGTGTGTCAACTGGAACAGCAGTGTGCTGGCCCTGAAGCCCTACAGTGCACGGAGGCCAGGTGCCATCAGGCTGGGCCTTGGGAACCACAACTACTGCAGGTGAGGGCCGCCCTTGGGCCTCTGGCAAGGAAGAGCCCTGCATCAGTCAGGCTCTCCAGAGAAACAAGCAGCACAGCAGACAGACAAAGGCACACGCTGGTTCCCACTGCTGCGCCTGTGGCCTGTGCGGGCGCCAGCAGGCCGTGGTCTCAGGCACAGGGGTCGCTCTGGGCCCCATCTCCCAGTGTTCGTTGCAAAGGCCTAAGGACTGACTTCGCGGGCCTGCTCACCCATCAGGGACCATCTCATGCAGATCAACTCACTGCAGATGCTGACCACAGCCACGAAGCACTTCCCAGCAGCGCCTGCATTAATGTTTTGTATTTCCCTGCCTCTGTGGCCTGACACACAGGACACTTGTCCACCCTTTATCACTCTGCAACCACGTTAATTTCCTTAAGCTACACTTAAACTCCACACAAAGACAACTAAGTCAGGCTTAGGCCAAAACACACCATTTCCGCAAGGAATGTGTGGAGCTCTGGGGTCTGAGAGGGAGTCTTCACTCTTAACCTTCCTGACCTCCTTGGATGATTTTTCAGAAACCCAGACAAGGACTCGAAGCCCTGGTGCTATGTCTTTAAGGCAGGAAAGTACATCCCAGAGTTCTGCAGCACACCAGCCTGCTCCAGGGGTAAGTGACAGCCACCCTGGTCCCCACACAGTACTTGGGAGAAGCTCTGGAGGACAGGCTGACAGTCCTCCTAAAACCGAGTAGAGGACGGAGTAGGCTGGGCATTGCTCATTATGGGTGCAGAGGGAGAACTGTCAGCAGATGCAGGTCCTCACCCAGCTCGGCTTCTGGTTGTATGTTGGACCTTGAGCTCATCTCCTCAGCCCTCTGACCTTCGGCACCCTCAGAGGAGAAGGGGGCTGAATCAGTGGTTTCCAGTCCTTTCTGAGAATGAATGGATATTCTTTGTTTAAAAGGCCTGAAAAGTAGGACTCTCTGTCTCTGTCTCTCTCTCATTCTTTTAATGTGAAATCATTTCCCAGGATGAAAAAAATACCAAGTTTAAAAAGGCATTATGAATTCAGTGGGGTGTTCACTAACAATTGTCATTTATCATAACAGCATGAAAGATTTTTAAGTGCTACACACAAAAATAAGGTGCATTCAGTCTGTGGTCCACAGGTCACGCTGATATACCTGTGACTGAATATGAAGACTTTTGACAATTCTAAACACCCTCTAAACACCCCAAGGATTTGGTCATATTTGGAGTTAAAGCTGGAGATCCTGTCACAGATCCTTTCTAATTATGGCATTTGTGTGGAAAGGTGTACCTTGTCAGTTTTGAATGGGTGGAAAGAGGTAAGGCTAGGGCAAGTAGGTGAAAGTAGGTGGCAGTCTCCAAGCCTGGGTCCTTCAGGCACTGGCAGACCAAACCTGAGGAAGCAGGACCTGCCAACATGGCAACTACTGAAGGCCATGCAACCATCCAGCTCCAACAGGAAACGCCTACTGACCTTCAGAGCAGCTCCAAGAGCCAGCTCCACAGGGGTGACCCGAGCAGCCAGCCCCTTTAGGAACAAGCACACTTTACCTGGGACCTGAGATGAAGTCTGTGTCAGCTTTATGTCACTGTAATACTTTCCTGAATCAACTTTTAAAAGAGGAAAGGTGTCTTGTGTCTCGCAGTTTTAGAATTTTGGTCTGGGGTTAGTGAGTCCTATTGCTTTCTTCCCGAGGTAGCACATCATGGCAGGAACAGGGGCTAAGGTAAAACTGCTCACTTCATGGCCAGGAAATGAAAGAAAGGAAGACACAAAAGTATCCAACCACCTCCAAGGACATGCCCCCAGTGGCCTACAGACCTCCCAATAGGCCCCACCTCTTAAAGGGGCCACCAACTCCAACAGCACAGAACTAGGGATCAAGCTTTAATCACATGGGCCTTCGAGAGACACTTAACATCAAACTGTAGCAAAATTCACTTGTTTTTTCCAGATAAAAGTGCTTGAAGAGAACAAAGGGGAAACTGGAGAGGTCACACCCTTCTCCACCTAGGAGTGGCCACCTTACACTCCATGCCAGGATCACCACCTCAAACCCCAACTTGCCTGCTTTCTCATTTGTTCCAGGAAAGAATGAGGACTGCTACTTTGGGAATGGCTCAGCATACCGTGGCACCCAGAGCGTCACCACATCTGGAGCCTCCTGCCTCCCGTGGGACTCCGTGATCCTGAGGGGAAGGGGTTACACGGCGTGGAGGTTCAACTCCCAGGCTCTGGGCTTGGGTAAACATAATTTTTGCCGGTGCGTAGCACAGTGTTGGAGGGGTTCAGGCCTTGGCAGGGAGTTTTGGGGTGTGAGGTGGGAGTACATTTAATATTGAAAGTTATAGGAAAGGTCCAGTGGGCTTGGGCAGAAACTGTGGACATTATCTAGGCCAGTGATGGCAAACTTCTTAGAGCCTTCAGTGATGAACTGCTGGCTGCAGCATGCATGACACAGGTCACCACCACTCTCAGCCAACTGATTCGTTTTCTAGATTAAGATTTAGTTTTGAAAAGATCCCGTACTCCTGCCCTGACCCCAGGTCACAGGTCCACCTAAGATCACTGTCCCCCCTCTGTGCCCCAAGACACTCTTACTGCAGTGTGTGGCAAAGGTTTCTTCACAGAGCAGCTCCTCATTCTTCCCAGCACCTCTGTGGGATGAGAGTACGTTCCCACTAAAAAAACAATGTCAAAGGGAAGTTTATTCTCCTGTGCTGGGGCCTGCTGGCGGTCCCCTTGGGTCCTCCCCCCAAGCTCAGATGTGTGCCATTGTTTTTCTGAGCCTCATCTCACTGTCCTGTGGCCTGATGTGAGTGAAAATGTGCCTGGAGATCTTAAAGTCCCTTCTCACCTAGGAACCCGGATGGGGATGCCAAGCCCTGGTGCCATGTGCTGAAGGACCGCAAGCCAACCTGGGAATACTGTGATGTGCCCCAGTGCTGTAAGAGTAACCCTCAAGCACCTGCATTACCTAGTCACACTTTGCCACTGTTCCCTGAGCTGCCCTCTGACTCCTCAATGTTGTGTTCAGACTGCAGCTGCCAGGCTTCAGGGGTCACACGTGGTGGGAAGAGGCTTCTGAGACTGCAGCGCTGGGCGGAGATGCTCTAGGCCTGGGTTCAGGGATGACGACAGGGCAGCCGAAAGGAGATGAGCACACTGATTTCCCTCAAAACTTCCTGTCTGGATGTCTTTCTGCACTGATGGGTGAGGGAGGGAGGTGATCTGAGAGAAAAGAGCAACTCTGCCACATCTGCCTGACCCTCCAGGGAAATCAGGAAATGCGCTCTCGGAAGTCACACATGGCCTGCGCAGGCTCCCCGGGCTCTTAGAGGCAGAGCTGGGGCCTGTTCCATGGCTAAGGGCTGCGTATCCACTGTGAGCTCTTCCATAGTTCCTGCAAAATCCGTTTATCACGAGGAGCTGAGTTACAGTGAGGGATGGGAAACAGAGAAATTCTAGCTGGCAAGCTCTCAAAAACAAACTTTAGTTTGGAAATTGCCCAAGAATAGATAATCAGTTCCTGTGAACACGAAGACGAGCTGGGATTTTCTGAAGGAATGCAGAGAGGAAGACATGAACTCGGTTAACTCCCTGCTGAGGTCACCAGTGGTGAGGCCTCGGGAGTTGTGCCAGGGGCGCCCTGAGAGGGGAGGCCGGGCTGCAAAGGAAGCTCCCACCCGCTGTGCAGAGCTGACCTTCACCTGGCCTCAGGGATGGGGAAGGTTGGGTAGAGAGAAATAATCAATGTTCCTGAGGAGGAAATTCAAGGCACTTTATTATTTTTGGCGAGATGACTGCAGGAAAAAGTGAGAATGTGGCACAGCAGATTCCCAGGTTGGGAGTCAAAGGGACCTGGGTTCCACCCCAGATGCCCCTGTGATCTTGGACAAGAACTGCTCTGCCCTTGTGCCAGTCAGGTTGGGAGGGACACAGGCTGCACATGACCTAGTACACGTATTCACACCACAAGTAAACGTTGTGTTTCTTACTGCGGGTCTGTCACTCCTGACCCACTGTGGGAGACACTCGGCCCAGCAGATCAGGTCTGAACCCCTGCTCTTCCTCTCCCAGCTACCTGTGGCCTGCGCCAGTACCAGCAGCCGCAGTTCCGCATCTCTGGAGGACTCTATGCTGACATCACCTCGCACCCCTGGCAGGCTGCCATCCTCGTGCTCGACAGAAGGTGGCAGGAAGACAGGTTCCTGTGTGGGGGCGTGCTCATCAGCTCCTGCTGGGTCCTGTCTGCTGCCCACTGCTTCCTGGAGAGGTAGGGGCAGGAGCAGCTCTGCTGCTCTCCAAGGCCTTGGGACCAGGCACTGCGGACCACGTTCTAAGGACGTTTCTCCCTCAGGTCTTCTCATGAGCTTCAGGTGGTCTTGGGCAGGACATACAGGGAGGTCCCTGGAGAAGAGGAGCAGAAATTTTCAGTTGAAAAATATATCCTCCACAAGGACTTTGATGAGGACACTTACGACAATGATATTGGTAAGACGGCACGATTCCCTGCCCCTTCACACTCTAGGGCTCACACAGCACCCCACATCCCCTCCTCCTCCTCCTCTTACTCTGTGTCCGGGCCCAGGATGGGAGAGCAGGGGACAGGGAGGGGAGGAAAAGGGAAGCAGACAGGAAGGGAGGGGAGGGGAGGGGAGGGGAGGGAAGGGAAGGGCTCCTCTCCACACTCAGCCTCCTTCACTCTCCCCCAGCCTTGCTGCACCTGAGGTCAGCCTCGCAGCACTGTGCCCAGGAAAGCAGCGTGGTCCGCACCATCTGCCTCCCGGACGCCAACCTTCAGCTGCCCGACTGGACAGAGTGCGAGCTGTCTGGCTATGGCAAGCATGAGGCGTGTGAGTAGGGCATCTCACCTGTCTGCGGGACTCAGGGCATGCAGTGGCTGAGCGAACGGGAGGAAGGGCAGTCACAGGAGCTGTCACCATGCTGAGTGAATGTGAGTGAGGCCCCTGCCTGCCTGTGTGTGAGGAGAAGGTGCTGGTGAAGGCCAGAAAGGTGCAGGTGTAGTGAAGAGCTTGAACTCCAAGAAGGTTCCACACAGCGGTGATGGGTGTGGGTTTTGGATACTGGAGCTGTGCAGGTCTGAGTTCAAATCCCGTATCTGAGCTTGCCTAGCTGTGGGCCCTTGACTGCGTTCATTCTTTTTCTGTTAATGCAACAAATACACGAGATAAATCAACTAAAAGAGAAGGTTTTAGGGGTTCGGCGTTTTGGGGTTCTAGGTCCATGGGCCTGTGGCAAGGTGGTTCACCGCAGTGAGAGTTTGTAGCATGAGGCTGCTCACCTCGTTCCAGCCACAAAACTAGAAGCCAGACATGGGGGCACACCCCAGGCCCGGCCCCTGGGAGCCCAAGCCCAGGAAGCTTGGCAAGACCCTGTGTTCTCACAGTGGCTCACAGCGGACATACAGAGCTGGTGATGTGACTCAGTGCAGAGGCCAGGGTCAAGGCACCTGCACATGTCTGGAGGGGTCCCAGGATCCCTGTATGGCCTCGGGGGCACCTCAGTGACCCCAAAAACCCCCCTTCTCAAGGATCCATCACCGCCTCGTAGCACCTTGGGCTGGGAGTGAGCCTTCCACACGAGCTTTGGGGGACCCTCAAGACCCGAACCATAGCGCTAGAGCAGTATTCCTGTCTGAGATAGGGTCTTGCTACAGTGCCCGGGCTGGCCTCAAACTGGTGAGCCTCCAGCCTCAGCTGAGCACCTCAGATCACAGCAGGAGCATCACCCTGCTTGGCCATCCACAAGCCCACGTCCACAGTGCTCAGGTGGACACCGAACTAACAGCTCACTAGATGACGGGGGTAAATGGGAACATGTGCAGTGACACTGGTGAGCCAGCCACCCAGGGGACGTTCCGCATGTCTGGACAGGTGGGGCTGTGACCTGACTGAGGGTGACAGTGGCACTCCCAAGTGCAGCCATGGAGGCTGCTGAGCACAGTGCTGAGGGCGCGCTCTGCAGCAGACAGTACTCTGGTCACCATATGTCTGTGCTGGTATTGCGAAACTGCACTGAACCCAGTAACAATTGATAAATGTCAGCTGTTCCCGGCACATTTTCCTTTCTCCTTCCAAGTAACTTTCCCTATAACCCTAAGGCGCTTCCCCTCTCTTTCAGCTTCTCCTTTCTACTCTGAGCGACTGAAGGAGGCTCATGTCAGACTGTACCCACCCAGCCGCTGCACGTCACAACACCTGTCTAACAAAACTGTCACGAACAACATGCTGTGTGCCGGGGACACCCGCAGTGGGGGGAACCAAGCAAACCTGCACGACGCTTGCCAGGTGAGCGTGAGCACTGCTCCCTGCTCTGAGCCTCCTGGGATAAAACGTTCCTCGCCAGCGGGTTCTTACCCAGGAGCCAAAGTAGAGTGATCTCATCCTGTTGAGGCCCCGGGAATTCTAGATGACAGCCTCAGAGAATAAAGCAATTGGAGAAAGATCAAAGGTACCCAAATTTTAGAAATCTAACTGCAGGAAACTTTCCCGGTGTCTGCACAGGAAACTCCACCTGGAACAGGACTTCCTGTGAGCCAGGCAGGTGAAGTGACAGGTGAAGACACATACCTTAAAATGCTTAGCCCTGCGGGCACTAGAGAACTGGGGTCTACTCCATGGCAATACATGGAGAAGGGCAACTTGCTGCAAAGCAGGACGTAGGTGGTTCTGAGAAATGAGTTTCAAAAACTCACATTCAGCCTTTATACCCCAGGAAGCAAACTATTTAGGTTCTCTGTGCTGCGACCCTTATCAGAGCTCATACTTGTTTTGATGGTTAACAAGATACGGGGCACAGGGTCAGACAGCCCTGCTGGTGCTAAGGCCTTGGCATGGCCAGGGAGTTCACACCACTTAGACACTCCCATGCCTGAGGTGTGTCAGGCCCTCCTTTAGGGCTGGGATAGTGAAGGTACAGGGAGAAGGATGTGCAGGCTCCTGCCTCCTGCTTTATGGGCTCTGCTGGCATACAGCAACAGCAGTGCTCTCCCCTCTGTTTCTTCTTGTCTGTGTGTGGTTTCTTCAGAAACCTCTGTACCACCTTGTCACAGTCAAAACAAGGTAGTAAAAAGTGTTACCTCAAAGAGCATGCTTAAAAGTCAAAAACAAAACAAAGCAATCAGTTTGATTCAATATGACAAAAACGGCTAATCGTAACCAGGGGTTTACTGCCATTCACTGTTCTCAGCACTTTTCCTTCGTCCTCTAGTTTCCAAGAGGACTTCCTACCTCAGGAGTGTTCACAGTCAGGAAATGAGCTCAGCCCAAAGTTAATGGGAGGAAAGGGTTACTCAGCTCAGTTTGTGGAGGTTTCATAGTCAGCTGGCTCCAAGGCAGGCTGGCGTGGCAGAGGGGCATCACAGAGGAGACACTGTCCACGGCAGGCAGAAGGCACCAAGTGACAAGGTACAAGAGACCAGGGACTCTCTTTCTGTGCTTCACCCAGCCTTAGGCAGGCAGTACTCATGCCCAGGGTGGGGCACCCTCAATCCTACCCAGAACTGTGCCAAGCCAATCAGTGGACTAATCCAACAACCACACACCCTTGATCTTAGCCTCATGCACTTCAGACCCAGCCATCTCCATAAAGGCCCCACCTAAGACTTTGGAGGACACCTACACACAAACCACACTAGCTGGCAAGCAGTAAATTCTATTTCCTATCAGTGCTGGGGCTGGACCCCATGGCCTCACAAACAAGCACTCACTACACAAGTTCTGTTCCCCTGAGCAACCCAGCCCTGAGCCACTGTCTCAGGAGACCCCACCGGGTCCTCCAGGGCAGGGTTGGGGAACTTACAGCACATGTGTGAGATGGTGTTTTCCTTTTAAAATATGTTTATATGTGGGTTGTTTTTTCTAAACTAAAACCCATGTTCAGGTTCAGTGGCAATGTTGACACCTCTGTGATAAGTAAGTGGGTTTGGGTCGCAGTTTGCCATCACGGCCTTAGAGGATCGAGTCAGCAGGGACAAAACTTTTGCTCTCTGAACTAAGTATTCTGAGGAACACAACTTACCAGCGCACACATTATCCCCGGTGTTCTCCTATTCCACTGTGACATTCCCGTTGTGTCTCTTACAGGGTGACTCGGGTGGCCCCTTGGTGTGCCTGAAGGATGGGCGCATGACACTGGTTGGTATCATCAGCTGGGGCATTGGCTGTGGGCAGAAGGATGTGCCGGGCGTGTACACCAAGGTCATTAATTACCTCTCATGGATTCAAGACAATATGCGACCGTGACCAAGGACACCCTGCTCTTGGACTCAAAGGAGATCCCGCCTTCTTCCTTGTCCAAAGACACTGAGAACACCAAGTGCTTCTTTAATGCCAGTTTCTCAATAACCCACCATGCTGTGGCAGGGAGGAGAAGCAACAGAACAGAACCAAGACTAACTTTTTTTGAAGGTTTTAGGGACCGAGGTCTCACTTGAGAATGTCTTCTGTCAGGTGAGAAGACAGGTCAGTAATGCTGGCCTCTCCTGTGACCCAGCAGGCAGGAAAGCCTGGCCTCACCATGGGTCAGGAGCACTGGAGCTGGGACCTCAGGAGAAAGCAGACCTGACAGTCAGACATGACTAGGTCCTCCGGACAGGACCACCTGACATGAACATGTATCCATAGTTACAGGAGAGCCATGGAGGCCTCCAACGGAGTATGGGCTGGCTGGCCAGATCACTCTCTCCGAAACCACACTCGGACCCCTCCTCACTCACTGCACACTCCGGAGGCATTCCTTACACATACAGGAGACGATGTCTTTACAAAGACTCTTTAGAATGGGAGAACTGTATCACCTTAATAATCAACGAGCTAGGCTCTAGCATATTTATATCGATCCACTTTATTTTCTGTTGCCACAACTTTGTATTATACTATACTTAAATAATAAATTCAGATATATTTTTCACATTGTTCTCAAATCAGAGTGGAATTTTTTTGTTATACAGTACCCACCACTGACTTTCTCTTGGTATTCATGTTCACATTTTTTGAACATTTAAAGTATTTCCTTCCAACACATGTGGAATGCCTGCCGCCCAAGAAGAAATATGCCAGGACAATGGACAGTTAGGACAGGGGAGAAAGGAGAGCCTGGTGTGGAGAGAGCACAAGGCATTGGCAGAAAAAAACAAGGTAGGACGGACAGGAGCCACAAAATGACACAAATTTCCAGGGACTCCCTTGCAATGGAGTAAGGAAGTCTAAGAAAAACACAGACTTATGGCGGGGCTTTCACCAAATGCGTGAGACATGGATGGGTGGATGGGGGCAGGAAAGGCAGTCCCAACACAAAGAGTTCCCTAATGGACATACAAGACGCCGGAGGCCAGATAGTGGAGTGAGCAGCAGCTTGGAGTGAACTTCATGGAGGACTGCTGCTTGGAATTCAGATGAGTTTGGACCTAACTCTGCAGCATCAGGGAAGACATGAGTTGAACATGCCTCAGGCAGATCAATCACACTGTGGCTAGAGTGAGCAGGTGGGTCGCACAACTCTGGGAACTAACTCTGTAGTGTAAAGGAAAAACACACCTAACATAGCAACTTCTCAATTCCTGCTTCAGACTAGAAGCTGGGCCTTTCCCTATTCTCCTCTACCCTTCTGCTCATCAGAAGAATGAGCTCTTAAGTATTGCTGTCTCGCCACCTCCTGCTTCCTACACTGCATTCCTTCCATCCTCGAGAAGCTACCTGCGTCCTGGCTGCTGCCTGCATTTCTATCAGTGAAATGCTGGCTTCATGAATGTATCTGATGGCGCAGTGCTTGCCACTGGGCATGTGCGGACAGTTTTAAAGAGAAGAATGTTCTTCATCTTGTGAGAGGCTGTCAGAACTGCCCAGCTAGAGCTTCTTGGGAGTAAAGCCGCTCAACTCACAAAAGAAATTCTCTAATGCCTGGGGGCAGGAGTGGGAGGCAGGGTCAGCCCTGAAAGGCTGAGGTCCTCAGGCCCCTTAAGCCAGTGCAGGTCCCAGACTTGCACCACACAGTTCCTGACATCACACCACTTGCCCGTAAGCCTAAGATTTTATTTTAGATAGATGTTCATCTTAACTGTTTCTAAAAACACTGCCTGAGGAGAGTAGTAATCACGAATCCCTGACTTCACACCTCTGGCCAAAATATAGCCCCCACCCCAGGCCACAGGGAGCTTTGCTTTGGACGGTGGCTTCTTCCTGATAGACTGCGTGGTGAGGCCTCTTGGGGCAGGAATTCAAAGTCAAAAGGCCCCAGCATTCCTTGGAGCAGAGCCCTGGAAACTGCTGAGTAGAGCAACACAACTGCTCACAAGAGGCCACCAACTGACCGACAGCCCAGAAGATGTCCTTTCAACTGCACTAAAACATCAAAGAGCAACACACCAACCAGCGTGGGCTAGAAGATTCACATAAACTCCTGGGACACGTTGGAGGAGGGGAAGGGGTGTAAGAGGAAATTAAATATTATTTCCTCATTATCCCTGGTTGATTAATAAAACAAATGCACGCCAACAGTCCCAGATAACAAGAAAGATTCCCAGTTGTTGTGCAGTTGGGTTTCAAGGGTAAAGACCTAGCAGAACAGACAGCTAAAACTTCTACAGCTCCATTTACACCTCTTTCTCAAAACATGTCATAAACTTCTGGCTCCACACTGAACTTCAACAGCAAAAGAGCCATCCACTTCCCAGTACTTAGGATCTTGGAGGAGGTATGAGTTTCAAATGAAATACATTTTTAAAAATTCTAACAATTACAAACATAAGTACGAGTCACCACCTACTGGCACCAGAGAAAAGTACAAGTATGCAAGAAAATGTCCAGTCACAAAACAATGCTACCAAAACACCAGCCCTGCACTGTGGGGACAGTCCTGAGACCCCCATGCACACCTGAAACTCCAGCTAGGAACCAACCCACATACACTCATACACTGTTTTTTTCCTATATATACATACCTACATGCACATTTCCTTATATGTACGTGAAAGTTTAATTTATAAATTAGGCTCATTAAGAGATTAACAACAGGACAATTACAATAATGTACTGTTTATGCAGAAGAAACAAAGTCATAGGCAAATGCAAAGACTTCTTGAATAGCACAAAAATAACAGCAAGAATCGACAAATTAGTTTCTGCATAGCAAGGGAATCAACAGAGTGAACAGACAGCCTCAGGAAGGAGGGGAAATACTTGCTGGCTACTCTTCTGACAGAGGATTACTATCTAGAACATATGGTATTAACACCAAAAAATAAAATAGCACCACCAATAATTTGGTAAAAGAATGGAACAGACACTTCTAAAAAGAAATACAAATGGCCAGTAAGTATATTTAGTGTCTAATATCTTTAGGTATTAGGCAAATCACAACCAACTCACTTCAGTCAGAATAACTGTTATCAAGAATACAAAAAAAAAAAAAAACACCAGTAAATGCTGGTGAGGATACAGGGGTGAGATGGGGTGGGTGGAACCCTTCTATTCTACAGTGCTGGTGGGAATGTTGATTAGTACAGCCAAAGTGCTGTACTGGAACTATCACTGGATCAGCCATGCCATTCCTTGACTCGTACCCAGAATTAAAGTCAGTGTACCACAGAGGTATCTGCACACGGTGCTGGCACAGCATACAACAGCTGAGCTATGGAACTAGCCGAGGTGCCCACCACTAAACCAACAGATAAAGGGAACGCAGTGCCCATCTGCAATAAAATATTATTCAGAGTAAACTAGACTGAGATTTTTTTCATTTGCAGAAATATGGATGAATCTGGAGACCATCACAACGAACAAATATCACACATTCTAATAAATGGAATCCAAAAAAGATGTCGAGAAAGTAGAAGGTAGATATTTCTAGACAAGAGGAAAGGAAGAAGGGGGAGAGGGCAAGGGCCGGTTATGGGGGCACAGATGTGATCAAAACCCATACACACATGGAAGCCCTACCTAACACGGCAGTCAGGGAGACCATCATAACACATTATGTAGGTGTGCAAATCTGCCAAAAGGAAATCTAGCAATCCATACAGCCAAAACACATTACATGACTTTACATAGAAGTTGTATGAGTGTGGCCTCTCTCTCTCCTTCTCCCTCACCCCACCTGCAATAAATGGCTTGGAGCCATCATGTGGGGTTCCCTTGCTCAGGCCCCCGTTCCAGCTCAAGGCTTCCTAGGGCAGCACACTATCACCAACTGCCGCACACTTTCCACCCACAGAGCTGATGCCTCTTCCATCTTAACTGAGTAATCTTAACAAGACTATGTCTGTGTTGTAGGTACAAGAGCAACATTAGCACAAATTTCCTTTCCCTTCTTTACAATTTCAGAGATGCTCTGTTTTTACCATAGATCTTAGCAACCTCAGGGTACAATTTTTTTCTGTATTAAGTAGAAAACTTTAACTGGTTTCCCTAAAAGGAAGCACTTCATGGCTTTTTTTCTTTTTCTTTTTTTTTTTTTAATACCCAAATGGCCAGCAAAACTATTCTTGTGATTTAGGCCTTTGTTAAGCAAAGGAAGAGTTACTTGAATACAAACACCATGACAGTGTAACCCAAAGTGACCACCAGGCAGTCACTGTTCACATTGCAGTGAGTCACATCCGGGGAAGGATGGGAGGAACAAAGTGGGGTGAGATGGGGCAGGGCTGAGCAGCACGGTGAAAGATCTCATCAAGAACATGCACAAAGGGCTGGCCGGGTAGACAGCTCAGCAGCACAGTGCCTGCCTGGCAAGTGCAAGGTCAGGAGTTCCATCCCTGGTTCAAAAAAACAAAAAACAGGAAAGAAAAAAAGAACAGTGCACAATTTAAAAACATAAGAACACTTATTTATGGAATTTAATATTTCAGACTCCAGACAACTGAAAATGAGTGAAGCAAAGTTGTAGATAAGAGGGGAACTACTATAGCAGGGAATGACCAAGGGAAAGAGAAACCAAGTGGTAATAAACGCTAACCACTTGTGGTTAGTAAAATCTCTAGCATAAAATCAATACAGATACAGAATCCAGCATGTATACTGTACAGACTCCCACTCCTTATCTTCCAAGCATCCTCTACTAGCACCCTGCAACCCTGCTTCATGCCCACATCAGTCAGCCAGAGGAGCATGTCAGGGGCAGGAAAGCACTAGAGTAACATCAACAACTTCAATGGTCTTTCCTGCCCTGACAGAAGTCATTCGGTTGATCGGAACCTTGGTTGCCACACCTTCAAAATGACATTAACACTCAAATCCCCTACTTTTCAGAGGTGACCAGTATCAAACTACATGTGTGCCCTGGGCCTTGCTGCTTCTGCTGAGGAGGGCATGGCATGGTATTATTGCTTGTGCCAGTAACAAAACACATAGGCCACAGAACACTGGAAAAAACTCAACTTTATTAGGGTTTCAAGCCACTTACTTCAGCACGTTACCCACACACGAAACTGAACAACTGCTAGAAGCCCCACACTACATATGCTGACCGAGACACTGGTGGGCAGCAGGTGTGATGTCTGTCTGCTACATCCACGTGTGACACTTCACACACACTTAAGCCTGCAGGTCCCGGACTCTGCAGACACTTTACTTTAACTTATCTCATAAAATGGGATGAGTTGCCCTAGAGGAAATAAAACAGCTACGCTCATACACCTAAAACTATTCAGGAACATTAGTTGTTTCCTGTGACCTAAGAAACCTTAAACCCTTCAGAGCCCTCAGGAGAAGTGGTTTCTCCAGAGATACTTCCCCTACCAAGGTAGGTCTATGTACGGCCATAGCAACATAGGACAAAAATCTGGAATGACAGAATATGAAACACATCTGGCTGTACACAGAATTCACCCCAGAGAATCACAAAGCAGTATTACTCTGCAGCAAAAATAAGTCCTAGAAGCAGCGAGATAAAACTAGCCAGTCCACTCACACACACACACGTATTTGGAAATGGAGCTTCAGAGACAAGTTCTACATTTTGGAGAACACAGCTCTTCCTTTTTCTCCACACAATGTAGAGCACAGTATCACTAAGCTGTAACTCAAAAATAATAAAACCCCAAACTTGTCTTTTATCTAGATATTAAAATGGGTAATTAAAACATGGGTGCAGAATAAACATTAGCCATTTGGAAAGCCTGAAGTAGTCCTTAAGTTACCCTGTTTCTTACTGACTTGGTTACACACCATCAACATGGCCTGTATTGTTATAAAATTAATTTTATTCAAAGATTTAAGTGACTTGTCTTAAACACGGACTGGTCGACAGTTACTGTTTCAGAGATATATTATAGAGGAGAGTACAAAACATGAGACTAAAATAATTTTACCACACAGCTTTAAGAGTCTATCAGGCCCCAATTAGTGAGTAGTCTTTTTCTTCAGGGCTACTGATGGAGAAGCCTCAGGCAGAAAGCTTAGGACCCAGTGTTATGGGACGTATGTGACCATGGGGTCACTGGGTTACAGCTGTGGGACCCCTTCCTGTAGATGAGCTGCCATCTCCACTCATGAAATGTGGCTGCACTAAAACTCTCCTATGCTTTAGGAAACTCTAAAGAAGATCTGGTAACCAGCAAATGCTGGTGAATTCTATAGAGTGGTATCAGTGCAACTGTTTTGGCAAGAAGATAGGTCATCTTCTTATAGAAGATGACAATCTAAGTATTAAAGGCAAGCAACAGTTAGACCCTGAAAGTTAGTTCAATGCCATCTCAGTCTTAAAGGGAAAATCTGATTCTATGGGGTTTCCACAGCAAGAGTGGATTTGGGTGTTAGAAAGTTCCAATCCATTTCCAGAAGTGCAAAGGAATTTTATATATTAGAGGGATCAGAAAGAAACCAACTCAACTCTACTCTTCCCAAACCTCTTTACAGCGAGTTAATACTGTTCTTTGCCATCTTCCTCACAGCTCTTCTTTAATACTATTTCCCCCTTCTTCTCCTTCATAATTACACGCACATGTGCGCGCGCACACACACACACACACACACACACACGCATGTACACATCCATGCTGGAGACTGAACCCAGAACATGCTAAGCAAGGGCATTACCATGGAGCACCTCAGCCCCACATATCCACCTTCAGCTGGGCTTTCGTTAACGGTCATTTTTCACCTATCTCTTCCCTTCCCTTTCCTTCTGGTTTATCTTTCTACCTTAAAAAAAAAAAACACTGAAGAAATCTTTCATTGGCTTTAGATAATTAAAGCCAAGCAAGCAACAAATGCGTATGGTTTTCTACAGAAGCCACATTAAAAGTAGTTAAACATGGCGGCACACACTGCCGGCCTTCCGCACACACCTCCCTCAGATGGAGCTGGTGCCAACCAAGTTTCAGTTCTGTCCTCTTCTCCCTTGATTACTTCCATGGCACTGAAGGCTAAGGAAAAAAGGGAGCTGGTGAGTCCTGGGGGACTGACCTAAGAGACAGGCCGATACTTTTTACTTTTAGACAAGAAATAAAAAAAGTGTTCATGATTGTTCCTTCTACAAAACTCTCCCTTCAGGTTCGAACTTGGAATTTTCCAGCTTTGGTCATGTATTTTATGCCCTTAAAGGGTTTATATTTTTCTCCATACATATCCAGACGATTCACTTTGAGTCCTAGAAAGGAGGAAGGAAGGAAAAATAAAACATGGGCATTATTCAGGGTAAGTATGTGGCATTACTGCTTACATTCATTTCAATTCAAACAGTCTGTACAAAAGAAATTTCTGTAACAATGAACCACTTTTGTGAAAAAGCTGGCAGATTCTGCACTCTGAGCAGATATACAGACCATAAAAAACTGCTTCAACCAAAAGCTCTCCTATTAGAAGACCTCTTCCTAAAGTGGAAAGGGTGGTAAATTATATGCAGACTGAAATGACAAGAATCAAAAAATAAGATCACTTTATGTTTTCTTAAATTACTAGACTTAGAAAATAAATTAGTAATAACAAAATTAACGAATTAATCAAACAAATTATAACTAATGAATGAATTGGTCAATGAATGCTAACTATTCTCACTGTAATGAACAAAACACTGATACTATATATAGCTTTATAGTTTATTACGTGCTTTAAAATAAAAGCTTATAATTTAACTGAATTCTAATCACTTAAATTAGACAAGGCCTTTTACTACAGAAAAATAGGAACATCATAAAGTCATCTCCTTTCTACCTTGTTAAACAGTAAAATACAAGAAAAGAGCTGAAAACTGCCTGGTACATAATAAGTGCCCAGTAAATGGCGGGTTACTATCACCATCCTAAGGAAGGTGCAGATGGGAGATAGTGGGCTGCACAGGCCCGGTGGTTCCAAAGGGATCCTGACCACAAACATAAGTCTTCTGTAACTGGGAAAAACGATGGAAATGGTTCTCTTCTATTACTAGCTAAGGATGCAGCAGCACTTGTATATAGAAAACTGAAGGAAACTCCAATCAACAATGGTAAGATGACTGAACAACAGCCGGTGAACATTGCTGACCACCAATATTATTTCTTTCCCGGTTCTACGTTAGACATGGGTCAACTTTAAAGTAAAGGCTCTAAACTTGCCCCAGAAATATGCTGGAAAAGACTTGAGATACACATCAGGTAACAAAACCACGTCTTACAAGTAGGGAGCCACAGGAAAGCCTCCTGATGCCCCCGCCTCGCCTCACAAGAGAAAGACACTTCCATTCCCAGACAGCCACCTGAGCCATGGGTCACTCACCAGAAATGGCCAGCTGCTGGATCTTAAACTGCAGGTTAATTGTGGGGTTTTCGTCCGGCTTGGATGCTCCAGCCTGCAGACTCATGGTCCCCTTCAAACTTGGTAGCTTTTGAGGATTTATTTTTCCTACATCCCAAGACAGCATCTTCAAAGAAAATTTTGAAAAGAAGTGGTCTTTACAGTGAACAAATGAAATACAGCGGGACCCTTCTCTAGAGGTGGCTGAGCTCTAACCTGAGGTCTTCTGTTCACAGAACCATACACTGCCCATGGGGCGCTTTTCTTTTCTTTCTTTTCTTTTTTTTCTTTCTTTCTTTCTTTCTTTCTTTCTTTCTTTCGTACTGGGGATCGAACTCATGACCTCGTGCTTGCTAGGCAGGTGCTGGTGCCGCTGAGCTAAACCCCTGGCTTGGGATGCTTTTTAGTAGAGTCCTATTTGCCACCAAAAGTTATCTCAAGGGAGAAAACATCATCTTTCTGACTAATCATGCCTTCTAAGCAAGGTCTCAGGTCTGTGTGAAAGTCACCTGCAAAGTCACCTGTGCAATTCAAATGTCCTGCTTTCCCCTACCTTTGTCACTGGGTCAAAAGTATGCGTCCCCTGGGAGGGAGTGAGGCTCATATTCAGGACTCCTCTGGGCATCTGGCTGAGGACAGTCACCCCCTCTATGGTCTTCCCCATGGTCTGCTTTGGTCCCACTGTTATCTCAAAGCGTCCAAGTGAACTGCTGTCCCGGAAACTGATACTATGTTTCACATACACTGGAATTGCAACCAGACTGGAAAAGAAAGGCAAAGAGTCCATTTTATAAATGTACTGAAAAAAATCACATTATCCCCCCACCTTTTACATTACTTGGGTTTTTGTTTTTTGGGTTTTTTTTGCAGCTTTTTCTCCCTTATCTATGTCCTCATTTCTTAACTTAAAAATACAGCAATCATTATTCTTTTGAAAAGCTTAGACGCTAAGTTTTCTAAAAACTCTTATAAACAAAATCAAATCACAGAGCATAGCAAGGGTGCTATGTGAAAGGAATAATAAGCAAAAATGGAGTCACCGTGTTTCTATGCTTTAATTTGTGACATATGACCAATCATTATTTGTACTGGGGACAGTAATACTCATACCTCAGAACTTTTAATAATTTCTTGAGGGTGCTTTTCTCTGACTTCATGTGAACCTCACGAAATCCTAAGAGGTATAGTCGTGATTTCAAAGGGCAGGACACAGAGAAGCCACAGAATAACCCTAAAGTAATAGTAGTTCCCAACGCTCACTGGGCTCTGAGGGTGCCGCTCACCGGGCTAAATGCCTGCAGCCTTCAATTCTGAGCTTGCGCAGCCTCCAAGTGGCATGAAGTACGAAGTGCACAATGGCCTGGTAGATGAACGCGGAAGGCTTTCTCTGTAACCTGGTTACGTGGCTTGTCTAGAGTCGTGTACTCCAAGTACTGCTCTCACGGTGGAGTTTAAGTCCCCAGTCTGATTCCAGGGCCTCTCACCTAAAGCACCCAAGCATTTCCTTACATGACTGATTCTGAATCACACAGGAAGGCGCTGGCGGCTGTGAGGGCTCTAGGTCCCCTCATGCACATCCCTGGCACAGTCCTGTTCCCAAAACCTTCCACTCTGCCAAAGAGAACACTCAGGACAATTTCATGCATTTTGGTGAGCCAGGAGATTAAATGTAGGTCTGCTCAGTTTCTAATTTGAGAGACAAAAATGTTCTTATTTGGACACAACAACAAAAATAACTGTAGCAAACTAATGAGCCCTGACCTCATGTTCAGCACTTCTTATATCCTCCTATCTACTCCTCATAAAAGAATTTATTTTTTTAATATTTTTTAAACTTTATTTAAAGAGAAAAAAAGCAAAACAGAAAAAAGGGTAGAAACAATACAGAACTTCAAAAAAATTAAGAAATCATCACTTGATAAATTACACTGTCCTCTTAGAAATAGTTGTTCACGTTACAAAATTCAGGCATACAAAGTGAACAAACAGTAAGGCTGTAAACAGTTCTGTTCAACGATCCAACAAAAACTTGGTAATATAGTTATCAATCCCACATACTTAAACATACATGCTGCAATATCCTTTAGCGTATTCTCTTTTCCTCCTTTTGCTTTTTAAGTACATTATCTGTTTAGTTATATCATGTTTCAGCTTGCTCAGTACCTTATTGATCTGTTTTGTTGTTGTTATAATCACCTTATATAATTCTGCTGTTTTGTTTTTGAGTTTCTCGTCATCCATGTCACATGGATCAGTTTTGATGGAGTTGGAAGTTTTTGGAGGTATTTTGTTACCTTGTTTTCTCATGTTCTATTGTTTTATTTTATTTAATTTTCATTAACTTGGAGGTAGTAATATACAACAAAACAGGATGGAATAAAGCCAATTGAGACAGTATAGTGAAATTGGCATAGAACATCACAGCAGGTCACCAGGACAACAATAATAGGCACCATTGTATATCTCGTTATCT
>PVJX010019423.1:0-34897 GCA_004027295.1 Dolichotis patagonum | reverse complement strand
TAGCATTTCCTTACTTCATGTGCTACCCTAACATTTTGCTGTTTTTGTTTTTGTTTTGTGCTACTGAGTAGTAAACTCAGGATCTTTGCACTAAGTCATATCCATAGTGCTTGTTTACCTTTTATCTTGAGACTGGGTCACTAAGTCACTAAGTTACCCAGGCTAGATTCCAACTTGTGATGGCCCTGCAATAGCTTTCAGAGCACCAGGACTTCAGGTATACAATGTCATGCCCACTCAAAGGTTTATATAAGTGGACCAGCTACTGTCAATTCTAAAGAGCAAGAAAAAAATCTATTTTTACTTGTTTATTTTGTTTAGTTTGTTAGCATTAGATTGCTAGATATATCTTATCATTTCCTTTGTTTAGCATTGTATTTAAATGCTAATTACTGCATTTGTATTATTGTAATCTTTATAATAATATCTTCCTTTTAAAGACAATCTCTTGTCCTGAAATATCTCAGCGTTGTTTGTCACATGTTAAGCAAATTAGACATGGGCTTCACTTCACTCTCCCCACACACTTCACTTCCTGCAGTAGAAGCCAATAGCTCTATACCAATGTTCTGCACGAGCTCAGGCTGGCTTTGAAGCCACAGAAGGCTGGACAATGCACACTGAAGCCATCTGGCCACTACCTATGGCGCTAACAGGCTTGGAAAGGCCAACAGAAGTAAGGCTGCTTTTGAGTTGTAAGCCTTGATCAAAAGTCTAAACAGGTAGAAAGGTGATTTATCTTTTTTCAAAGATTGAAGCCTTGCTTATATAAGTTTATAAAGATGTTTTCCTATCAGTAATAAAGAGAAACATTCTGTAATTTTTATGAGAAAGTATCTTTAAATTAGGAAGTTAGGCCAGGGATTTAGCTCAGAGGCATAAACACTTGCATGGCAAGTGCTAGGTCATGAATTCAATCCCCAGTACAATAAATAAATAAATAAATAAATAAATAAAAATGAAAATTAGGAAGTTAAAGGAACCCTTCTTTAGTTGGTGAGAGATATAACCACCGTGGAAATCAGTGTGAAAATTTCTCAAAAAACTAGGATAAGAGGTCCCATTTGACCCAGTTATTCCCTTTCTGGGTATCTTTCCAGAAGAATTAAAAATATTATACCACAGAGATACATGCTTATCTTTCCTTATAGCAACACAGTTTATTAGCTAAATCTTGGAAACAACTCAATGCCCATCAACCAAGGAATGAATAAAGAACGTGTTAAGCAAATTAGACATGGGCTTCACTTCACTCTCCCTACGCACCTCACTTCTTGGCCATTAAGAAGGATACGTTGGAGGCATTTCTATATAAATGGGTGAAACTTCGGACCATACTTTTAAGTGAAATAAACCAGACTCACATGTTGAAACATCCCATTGTTTCCTTGATGTGAGAAACTGAAAGAGAAAATAAGAACTGAAATATACCATAGATGTTACTGAATGGGAAGAAATTGTTCAAAAGGAAAGAAGAGCTAGGGTGGAGGAAGGAGGAGAGGAAGGAAGGGAAAAGGAAAAAAAATGAAAGAAAAAGATGAAATGGAAATAAAGCTTTGTAAATAGGGAGGGGAAGAGAGGAGTGTGGGTTGGAAAAAAGAGGAATCAAAACATGCCATTACCATGTAGGTGTATACATTCCCTATGATGAATATGCTCATTATGTATATCCAAATGTGCCAATCAGCTTAGTACATTAAAAAATAAATAAATTAGGATGCTAACAATACCAAGGCTTTTATCCTTTAGGAGCTAAAGAACTGTCTCCAAGTTTCTGTTTTTCATGGCTATCTTTACTATTTACCTTCTTTAATGTGAATATTGAGATCTCTTGAATGCTGTTCAATTTTATGTGTTTATTTTGTCTCCAGAGCATTTATCCAACCACTGATTAGTCTTACATGATTCCAAATTCAAGCACATTTATTTTTTCTCTGGAAAGCATTTTAAACTTTGAAAATTTATAGTGAAAGTCATGTGAACTATCACCCCTTTCTCCATCTTTTCCTTTTTTTGTGTTTGTTTTTGGTTTTGTTTTGAGGAATCAGGTTGACTTCCTTAACACAAAAATATTAAGAATCTGGATAGCGAGGATAGTTCAGTTATTTTCTTTTCGTCTTCACTCATAGCCCACAAATATTCATCTGTGAACGTCCTAAGCTCGCGTTCCGAGCAAGCCTGCTGCAGTCCCTGTCTAGCCCTATCCAATCACACATGAAAAGCCCAGAAAGGACCAAATTTCCTGAGCTCTGAATGACACAAACTGTATGTACTTCCTCCCTTCATATCCAACCAGTTCATCCTGCTACTCATCATGACGCTTTGTCTCTTGGGGAGAGCACGGGAAAAAATGTTCCTGGAATGCAAAAATAACGTAGATTAATTAGAGCACCACTGATTAGGAACCTGAGCTTTAGAAAACAAAGCAAACTCCACATCAAATGCTCCTTCAAAATTAGATTCATCTAGGTATGTGGTGATGTTGAATAGTGATTATTATTGTGGTCGTGCACATCCAGTCAGTTATGCTGCAGTGTGTTGGAAATTTGTAAAGATACTAACACCAGATTTTGTTGATTAATGTTATGGTTTGGATTTTATATGTGTCTGTTCCATGTTGAAGAGTTGGTTTGCAGCTGATGGCACTCCTGGGAGATGATGGAAACGTTAGGAGGTGGGGTGAAGCTGGTATAAGTAGATCATTAGGGACATGGTTTCTAAAGTGATATGGGGACCCCCACCTCTTTCTCTCCATCTCTGTCTCTTTCTCTCTTTTTCTGTCTCTGTCACTCTCTTTCCCTTCCTCCATCTCCCTCTCACTGTCCGCTAGTCACAGGACAGCAGCTCTCCCCATCCACGCCCTTCTGCATGATATTCTGACTTATCACAGTCCCAGAAGCAGCAGAGCCAAGTGATCATGAAGCAAACCTCTGAAACCATAATTCAAAATCAAAGATTCCTGTCTTTAAATTATTCCTCAGATATTTTCTCATGACACCAAAAAACTTAATAGTGCAATTAGGGCACTTACTTTTCAGTTGCCAAGAGATAGTGTAAAGGAAAGAAGATTTATAGCTAGAAAATATGCTTTAACCTATGTTCAGGTTACGTAGAAATTGGAAATCACCTGATTTTTCTTTGTGCAAATTAAAAATCAGCTGTCCTAAGGAGGAGATTACTGTATTTTACATCAAAACTCATATTCCTTTTCTGCCATTTAATCATGATATAATCCTTTATAATGTGCAAAATAGCTTAAAGGATTATGTCTATGCAGGAGTTCATGGAAAACTCATTGTAAATTGTGAAGGTGAAAATATTGGCGCAGTTAAATAGGACTTTGACAGACCTGATGATAGGTTGCCATAGGTTTTGTTACCCAAACTTCAGGTTAACCAAATGTCTCAAGTTCCAAAACACTAGGGCCGAAATCCCAGAGCATTTCTATGTATGAGTTAGATATAAGGTGGAAAGACTTGTGTTTACAATTGTTATCCTTTAACAGAAGAAAATGAAACATTAAAAATAATTTATTGATTCTAAATTCCCTCAAATATCTTTATACTATTAAACATAGTTTGGTAATATTAGATTTTCCAAATTCCAAACCTGGGCAGATGTGAAAGAAGTCTGGCTATCATCTTTTTGGACTTGACTTTCATCTGCCCTTGTGATTAGCTGAGCCCAGAATCCTGTATATGTTAAGGTGCCTTATGAAATTAAAAATTCTTCATGAATTTGTGATACATGACCTTGGCCTCATGGTTCCAGCCCTGCCCATCCGTAACAGATTTTTTTTTTTTTGATTCTGGGGATCGAACTCATGACCTCTCACTTGCCAGGCAGGCACTTATGCCACAGCCCTGCCCATTTGTTCCAAAGGAAGAATAAGGAAGTTGAAGCCCACTGAGTCCCAGATGGCTGTTGCAGCTTCCTGACTTTTTTTTTTAGACTCCTCACAGGCATGAGGAGGTTCGGTTTACATTTCACCTGACTATTCACTATACTGGAGCAGCCTATGGAGTCACATGTTGAGAATTTCACCCAAAGATTCGGCTCTGATAAAAATATGGCATCTATAACATGATATTTAGAGACCTAAATTTAATGTGGGACAACATTTGGGTATAAAATGATGCTATTTAAACATTTCCCAGGTTTGTATACAGATTATTATTATTTTCATTTATTAAAAAACACATCACTGGAAACTAATTAGAAATGAGCTTCTATAAAATATGTTAAGTTTGCAGAAAATTATTTTTCTCTATTTTAACTAAGGGAGAAACATGACTACTCTTGTACGTAGTGCTCTGTGCTGAAAGATGAGAGAGATTTTAAAAATATCATCTTGGAATTGTTTTTCCTTTTACCTTCCTTCCAGAAGGAAAAACTGGAAATAAGTTTTTGTAAATAAGTATGAGAAGAGGGGTTGAAGGGAAGGGAAAGGAATGGAAAAAGTAAAGAAGGATAAAGATATATCAGGTAAAAGTACAAATTTCTAACAATGATATGATCATTATATATATCTAAAATGTATCGATAAACTCAACAAAATTTTAACAAAAACATCATCTTGGAAATCATGAACTGAGTCCTTCCCTTGTGTATATTTGTATGTGATTCATGTATAAAATGAAGATATCTGGGGTAGCAGAAAGATGTAGTAAAAATCAAATCAGCCTGTGTAGCTAGACAGACAATTCTACTAAGGTTTCATTGCAAAAGCAAAGCTCCAAGCTTTAAGGAAAATAAGTTATTTTCTGCTAGAAATCAAGTATATATAAAAATGTTGAGCTTTGGAAAGATAAAAGAAATGTTAGAGCTCATATACTGAAAAGAAAATGGTACATGTAGATCATTGAATAGGCCCAGAGCCAAAATACAAAAGAAAATTCTTAGGAGAAAAAGGGGACAGATTCATTTTCTGAATGGTTTCTTACATTCAACATTGCTTTTTCTTAATTGTCTGTAGAAAAATGAGCCATAGGAAAAGTGGGCTGAAAAATCTGGAACTGAAAAGAGAAAGAAATGGATGCTGTAGAACCAGATGCCTTTTCTAAAGTGGTTGTTTGTGTTTGCTACTGACATTGGACAGGGGGTTGCAGAAAGTAGCCAGGTAGGTCTGGAGACCTTCATGGAAACAGAATAAATTGATACCAGCAATGTGCCTGTGGAGATTTTGTCTAAATGCTACTAATAACAGACAAAAATGCACCAGGCATTTCAAGTTTATCTTTTTTACTTCCTATTTTTCACAGTTGTTTTCGCTAAAGACCGTTTTTCATAGTACGAGAATTTTCTAGAAACTAAGTGATTGCCAACATTTCTGTTGTTCTGACAGAGAAAGATTAGAGTTACAAGAAAAAAAGAAGAAGATAACAAAACACACAGAAAGCAAACCCAAGCACCACTGCCTCGTCTCAACCCAGCATCCTTCTCCGAGAAGGATTCTCCGCCTTTGTTTCTACTCAGGTTTTGAGTTTCTGTTGCTTTTAAGATGTATGACGACTAATAGCCAAGGCAAATGGAAGATTAGCAATGAATTTAAAATCCTAAATTCAATATGTGCATATGTTTGAATTTATTACAAACACTGTAGTTGCCTAATGTATTAAAAAAACATTAATTGTAAGATCAGTTGTATTTCCAGGAGCTATTTCTTCCATCCAAGTACTAACCAGGCCCGACCCTGCTTAGCTTCCGAGATCAGACGAGATCGGATGCGTTCAGGGTGGTATCGCCGCAGACTCCAGGAGCTATTTCTTACAGTCAAATTCTACAAAAAAGAAACTATCAAATCACTAGCCATATAAATTGTATGGTAGAGTCACACATCAATAATTGGTAACTTACTTCTGTGACTCATCCTTTCATGATTAACTACAATGTATGAGGTAGGACTGAAACATTTTACTACAGTAAAAGGTACATTGCTGTTAAACCCTATCAAAATAGTCCTCCTCTCCTGAATACATTTATCCTGTTGTTCTTGTCATTTTCTGAAATTATTCTGAAAGTATTTCGTGTCTTTACAAAGCAAGGTCAAAAACACAACATGATTATTGCTGTTCAATACCATGCAACAAACAGGTAGGCCCATAAAAACATTACATCTGCTTCATGCACTGGAGCTGGAAGCATGGGATTCTGACCTTTCTACAAAGTCAAAGGGACCGTGAAAAGTAAACATTTTGAACAGATTCAGGATATCAAGGCAGCCATGACAGTGCAACTAAAGATGCTCACAGAAGAGGACTTCCTGAAGTGCTTCAGAAAGGGGCAACAATGATAGCATGAATGTGTTGAAAGGGAAGGGGAGTATATTTGAGGCAGAATAATAGCAACACAGTTTTGCTATAATAAATTTTAAAAATTTAAACATTCATCATAGTTTTCAATCACACCCAATATAAAATGTCAAAATGTAACTTGCTTGTGCCTTTTCTATTGTATAGCTGTCAGGACTCCCAAGGGAGAGATGACCATGTGTACTTGAAACAGTTCTTTTAATCTACTACCATCATCCTCAAAAAAAACACCTCAACTACATCATTTCTACTTTTCACTAAAAACTCAAACCTTTAGATAAACTTTTGTCTTCCTTTTTACCACTTACTTTTTGATGATGGTGCTGAAATTTTAAGTGGAAGAGCAATCAAAGGAGAATAATTTTAACTTCTTCCCTCTTTTATTTGTGGGAAAATTGCCAAAGGGGAATCCTATTAAAAGTTGGCATCTGTAGATTAAGAAACATTTTTTAAGACAATATCTTTGATTGCAAAACAAGTCAGACATATTTGTCTGAGAAAACGATTAAATTAAGTCTTTAGTCAGAAGAACTAAACAAGGAAAATACCTTGCAATCACTATTTGGAAATATAATAAATTGATTATAACACTATATCTGGTTACTTTAGAATAACATTTTAAGTGGTTAATTCTATAAGGTAGATTGAAGTGTAATTGATTAGCTGAAAATTTTCTCCAAATGCTTATATAATAAATATATATATGCAAACTAGACTATCAGTACCCTACAAAGAGTTACTCAAGATAATCAAAGCTTTGGGTCCACTATTGTAATATTTGTCTGAGTAGAGAAGTTCTAGTTACATATTGTATATTGCGTATGTAAAATTACACATTTCAAAATCACGTGTCATAAATTTTCTTTCAGTGAATTTATTCTTTTTAAGCATGGAAGGACAAGCAAAGTGAAAACCCAAAATCCTTGGTGGAGGGTAAGGAGTGTGGAGCTTTTATACTGTGAATTAGAGAGTAAGAATTCTTTTTCTCGCCAAGGAGTTAAAGCTGAATTCTACCACCTAGTCTTTGGGTGGAAACTTTAAACCCAAGAAAACATCAGTAGTGCTGAAATTCCAAAACTTTCTGCAAAAATGTGCTCAATAACACACTCTGGTTTAGTGGGGGCATTTTAATTGCTAAAGATGAAGACTGTTTCTGGACTTGTGTATATTGTGTATTTGGTCCTTACTATTTTTTTCATACTTATATATGTAAATCGCTTTTTTCTGTTTCAGCCAGAAACAAACGTTAGGATTCTGTTCGCGTACAGACTATGCATGAAGGTTTTCAAAAAATAAGTGTTGCAGCAGTGCTGGGGAACCTTTTAGAGCTTTCAAACAATCAGCTGCATAGGTCTGCCACCACTGCATTATGGCTTTCAAAACCCATTTTTCTTGTACTGAAAATTTTATGTTATTTGCTTATTAGTCATCTTATTGATTTATGGGTCATCCGTTGCATCTCTCAATTAATAGACAAGCTCTATTAGGGTGTGGCCCCTTTCCCCACCCCTGGCATATAATACATTTGTCCTAAGTAAGTATTAGCTGCATTGATTAGGCTGAAGTCTTCAGAGATTTACAGATAGCTCTAAAAATGAAACCCACAAGATACCTTTTAGTTTGAGAAATTTGGAGAAACAAATCATTATAGCATCAGCCTCAAAATAAATTTTTTTGTTTTGTCCTCCATTCTGACGAAGAGGGACACACCATTAATTATATTATATTGATGATAATAATAATAATTTCAGTTGGAGGGATTGGATTTAGGATGTGCGCACTGAGCTACATCTTCTTTTTGTGTTTTTTATTTTGAGATAGGAACTCACTAAATTGCCCAGGTTAGAATCGAACTTATGATCCTCCTGGTTCAGTCTCCCAGACAACTGCGAGTACAGTACATCACCATGCCCTACTCAAAATTTATTTTTAAACATTCAAATGTACAGCTTATTTTTTATTCCATTTTCCTTGACAGCTATGAGCACTTGACCAGATAAAATTTCTTTCTTTAACATTCAAAGTGGTATTCCAGTCATCATGGCACAGCAGGCAGAAGACAGTGGGAGCTAGCAGCAGCAGCAGCAGCAAGCCTGCTCTCTGGTCATTCAGATTTTAACTTTGCTTTTCTCCTTTACTCTCTACCCAGGCTCTAAGCCTATTGTGCCACCCACATCCAGATTGGGGCTTCCATTATCCATACCCAGAACTACATTAATTCTACCAGTGAACTAATTTAGTAACACACACACTTACTCCCAGTATCACACACTGTAGATCTAACCCACTCTGAAAAGCCTCACCTATAAATTTATGAAGCTTGGGAGTTGAGGCATCTAAACAGAAGCCATAACAAGAGAGTTTACAAAAACATTTAACAAAACATGTTTTATTTCATATTATTACATTTTTAGCAAAAGGTAACAAATTGATAGAAAATTGATTCTATTTACCTCCCAGCTGCATTAAATTGGTTCAATCTAATCCAATTACTAGAACAGTATAACTTTGAACAAAACTCAATACAAAACTCTTGAAGTAATGATTACCTGATATTTCTGGAGGAAAAGCTGAACAGTGAGGGACTGCCTAAACCAGCAACATGTTTCAGAAAAACAAAATCTTCAGTCTGGCTGGAGAATTATTTAACTGTGGTCTTTCTTTCCACCGTATTAGGTGTACTCCCAGGAATATCACTCTCAAATTAGTTCTGATTTCAGCCAGGGAAGAAGTTTCAAATCATGAGATCTCTGGGAGAGATTTAATTCCCCATTCCTCTACACTGGGCAATATGTCTCTAACGGATTTCAGTGATAGATTGATACACTGTCAGCCTCTTTCGAAAAGCAACTCTAGATGGTTAAAGGCTTCAAGCCCTTTGGAAATCTAACCATCCCCATGTGTATTTCTTCTTTTCTTTCCTACAGCAGACTGTCAAATTAATATAACTCTGGGTAGTGATGAGTGAAGAGGAAATCTTACCCCAGCCCAAAGAAGCAATTACTTCCTTTCTTCTCCCTGGTAACAGCTGTTTCTACTCTTCATCACTTGTGTCCCTAATGCACACTCAAGCTGCTGCCATCTTCCTGTCTATGTATTTTTGTTTCCTTAATTTAATACTGGGTTTCATGAGGGCCAATGCTGTTTCTTAATTAACTCTGTATCTGAAGCCCCTAGACTTGCACAAGGCACAGAGCAGATGCTTGAGCAAATATTTATTGCACTGAGCACAAGCAGGATCAGTGATGGTCTCAAAAAGCTGCCCGATGTCTTCTCCTCTTTGACATCAAAGGATCTTCTAGCAACATCTCTCATTTCTGCTCATCTTCTCTTTGCTTCTCTTGGGCTTTGTAACAGGTGTTAGAAGGTTCCAAGGCCTGCCATCAAATTATGAATATTATCAAGCCCTAATGGGGGGACAAATCCTCTTCTTAAAAAAGAACTATCTTGTGTGAATAATCAAAGAGAAATGGGGATCTGGGGTGTAAATCAATGGTACAGTGAGGGCCTGAGTTTGATCTTTAATACTCTCCCCAACTCCCTTAAGGGAAAAAATTATATATATATATATATATATATATATATATATATATACATTTTTTTTTCAAAACAGAATAATGACTCAATCAGGAGGACAGGTTTGTCTCCTAAATAAGTAGACTTGAGGTGAATAAGCAAACATTGCCATTGGCAACACGTCCTGCAAGTGTGGCTGGGCAAGACGCAAACTGCTTTCCTCAAGCGGCAGTGTGCGCCTCCGCAAGAGAAAGCTCTTGGAGCAAGGGGCCGGGGATCAGCTGCCCCTACCTGCTAAACAGGGCCGCAGCATTGCTGTCTGATCATTTTGGGGAAACTCAGTTAGTTTTTGCCAGAAACAGAATGAGATCTGATAGTGCAGAGAAAGCAGGAAAGGGATAAGGAAAACCGTTGAGGAGGTTATGACTTGGATGATTACTGCAGGGTTGCTCAGTAAGATGACCAGAGCTGGTAAAGAATGACCAGAGTCATGAGAACACCCGCATGGCAAAAAGAGGCAAATCCTCTAAGAATGTGAAAAGAGACACTGAAAGCCCTTTAAGAGACCCCGAGCTTGACTGGAGCTGGCACGAGCTGGAAATCAAATACACCTGTGTTCAGGATGCGACTCCGCCCCAGTTCTACCCAGCTGAAAGGTCCTTCAATAGTCAGGGCAAGAATGATTCATTTCTTATCTCTTAAGGGCTATTTCCTTAATTCCTTTGAGCCTCATCTTTATAACTAGGAAAAAATTCTGAGGTTTATCTACCATCTTCCTGGGATATGCATATATCCAATAACTCTTTTATACCCATTTTATGGGGTCCACAGCCACTTTGCACCCCATGGAGCATCTTGATAATAGAGTCAGTTGTTTGTCTTTAATTTTTTGACAATGACATTAATTCTCTACTTCATAGAACTTTTGTGGAAATAGATAAATTTTAGTAAAGACTGTTAAGAAATGTTATTATCACCCAGAATTCTTTTTTTAAGCAAAATTTCTGTTTCATTAGCATATTAATAATTATTATAATGATAACCCTAATTTAACATTTTGTCAGTTGTGGTCCCCAATATATTTTCTGTCAGAATTACCTTATGTTTATGCTAAAAAGTCAAGGACTCCACACCTATAATTTCTAACTAGAAGCATGCCCATATGAAGCATTAACATAAGAAATGTATCTTACTTTTACATAAATTATAAGAGACAAAATTTTAATTATAGCTCATCTAGGTTTACTATTACATATATTATATATATAATAAAATATATTATATATATATAATATATATACTTTTCCATATTTTATTTGCTACTCATTTAAAGTCCGAGAATAAGCGAATAAGTGTGTTCCTCCATTTTGACCAACCTATTTGAAAATTTCTTTTCAATGTCAGACTAATGTAGCTATATGAGGGACAGAGAAATCAATTGAATGTAACATTCTAAAGAGAGAATAGTTAAATATATGAGCCATAATATTCATTCACCAGAGTTCACGTGTATTTGTTAGATAGAACCTCCAGGAATACCCAGAGCCCAGGAAAGTAGACAAAGAAAGGCAAGGAAGAAAAGAGAAGAGTACAAAAGCCTGACAAAGGATCGTAAAAGTCTAGCAGCATAAAGCCATTTGATATAGGGCCAAGTTGCCACAAAAGTTCAATTGTTCCAAAGCATTATGTTTTACACAGAAGAAAATATCAAAATTGCTTAAGTTATTCAAATGCTGAGAATATTCCTTAAAGATTTAATTTAAGAGAGAAGTCAGCTGCACCGTACATTTTAGAAAACTTTCTACATATCCAGTTTGTCAATGTAAAATAGTTTAACACTAATGTCTCAAGAAAAGATGTTATTTTCTAGCATCATTTGTTTTTGAAGTATGGAAGAATACTTTGTGCTTTACCATCAAGATCTTGAGAAAGATACCAACCAATTAAGCAATCTCATTACAAACTTCTGCCAGACTTCAACTGCAGCATGGCGGTTATAAGCATCTACTATGAGGTGTGGAAGTTTGCTTTTAACCTGCAATACAAAAGTAAATTGAGGCTTCGCCAAATTTTCCTTTCAAAAATACATATATAGAGCACATCTGAAAAAAATTTCATAGTAATTGACAACAGAAAGCTTTAGAATACTTCTTAAAAGGAGAGGATTGCCTCAAGTATCTTAGAACGTGGAATCTGTAGGGAGAGAGTAGCAAAGAGCTTTTTTTTTTTTTTTTGGTACCGGGGATCAAACTCATGACCTCGCACTTGCCAGGCAGATGCTTAAGCCACTGAGCTAAATCCCTGGCGAGAGTAGCAAAGAATGGGATTAAAACCTTCCATGTACGTCTGATTAATTCCAACTGCCCAGCTGTCATTTGTAGTTAATGACAACTCTGGCTAAACTTCAGGCAGGTTCATGGCAATCAGACTTAGATTCATTTTAGATACTTAGTAGATTCTTTCCAAAAGAAACAATATGAACTCCGGGGAGAAACACTTAATAATTTCTCTAAAGAAAGTGACACCAAGACTGCTGTTATGGCCATATGTAATTCGTGTATATTAAAAATTTTGAATAAGTCCCACCCAGAAAATTTTCTTTTACTTTACTATATGCTGCTGTCTGAACAGTCATAAATTTATTTAGTTTCTTTTTCCTTAACAAAATAAAAAGACAAGGGAGAGATAACAGGATACTTCTAAGGAAATGAAAACAGAAATTGAGTTTGTACTACTCAGGTAATCCTTGGGATCTGGTACTGTTCTCAAAGGCAGTGTAAACTAGGGTGGACAAAAGCTCCTGCTCCTGTTAGATGACTGAAATTTTAAACAGTGCATACAAAAAGTAAATCTAAAATATCAGAAAGAGATTATTTTGAACTTGGATTGAATGACTTCCCTTTGGCACATAAACTGCTTTCTTGTGAAATTCATTGTGGCTGGAATAGGGAGTGTGGCTTGCGGCTAACCCTTTGTTGCCTAGTTAGCGAGGTGTGTGGGAGATTCTAAAAGGAATGTAAAGGCATGCAAGAGTCCCTCTCAGGTGGTGATGCGCTCTGATGCCTGTTCTGGTCCTGCTGTGTTTCTGTGGTCACCACATAGTACTGTGAACTATCACTTAAACACTTAACCCAAGAGACCAGACGATTTTGGAACATTTTGGGAGAAACAAAGTGAAACAGTCTAGCAAAATTAATAAAATCCAAAAGGAAAATACAGCTGGTACGGGATAAGAGGGAATCATAAATAATAATATAAAAGGAAAAAATAATCCTGCCCTTAACCTCTCCACACTTTGCATTCCATCTGTGAACTGAGAACTTGGCTCAGCTTAAATTTTCATGACTGGGTATGATTCCATAAAGGGGGTGCCCAACACTTTTCAATTTCATAATCTGAGGATTTCCCCTGCTTCTGGTAAGGATGTCAAAAATGGTTTCTGTTTTGGGGCAGGGATTTGTGAGCTAGCCCTATTTGCAATAAGCCACTTATTGGCATCTTGCAGTATATGAGATCTTGAAGGTTTTCTTAAACTGCAAAGACAATCTGAGCAGACCTCAAAGTACATAGATAGGACACCTGGAAAAGTCCTCCAATTGAAATGCCTGGGACCACGAAGCATATTTCACCCTCCAGTTTATCTGAATCTCTCCTCATAACTCCAGTGTTTCAAAAGAAGCCTCTTATTTTTAGGTCTAGGCTGTAATCATGTAACAGAAAATTTGATTGGTGAATAATCATTTTCATTTATATCAGTGGGCCCACCTATCGTATTTACCTGACAGTCTGCTCACTGTAATGTACTCAGAGAGAATGAAGAACTGGAAAGTTGCCCTCCGATGCATAACTTCAGCTCCAGCTGTACTTAGGATGATGGAACCAGGATGGACTCCCTGTGGAAATGTGTTTTTTCAGGAGAAAGATGTCTGAACAGTATATTGAGGTTTCCTGTGATGCCATGAGCAATTTGTGACTTAATGAGTATATTTATAGGTACGTTACAAGTCCTTCATCATTTCAGAAATCAATGAAACAATTTCCAAAAGAAGTCAGAGTGATTTGTGGCTCTAAGCTGCTCCTATTTCACTGTCATACAGAGAAAAAGAATTCATCCATTAGGGAAAACTGGAAACAGAATAATTTGCCAGAAGAAAATCTGATTTCAATCAGATTGAATGAAAACCTGGATAGATGGATACTAAAACTGTATAGTGTTTTTAGTAACTAAAAGTCCTTTTAAAAATATGAAAACATTTTGTTCCCTATTATGACTACTACTTAATGCCAAAATCTACCTTTACGGAAGACTTGCTACATGGCCAGACCTTTCTAAATGCATACTTCGCGAATTTTCTTTACCCTCTTCAATACTCATACCTTTTCCATGCTTTACAGATGAGGAAAATGAGGTTCAAAGAGACGTAATAACTGTACTCATTATAAAGGGATGTAGTTGATTGTCCAGATCATAGAAAAGGTAGAGGCAAAACTGGCTTTGAACCCAGTTCCATATCATGCCAAATCTATGCTTTTCTCTTACTGTATAACTTTAACTTGGTTCAAGTTATTTGATAACCTGTGTAAAAAGTTGCTTTGACTTTAAAATTCATTTCACTCTTTAAATTAGAATATACATTTATATATACTCACACCCAATTTATTTCTTCATATCTTCAACAGGGACTTACTAGTTAATCTGTATCAGCATTTACTAGGCATAGGGGACCTATAGTTGAAAACAAAAAATTTCTTATCAGTTGGTTCATAGCAGACAGACAGAGAGTAAGGAGAGAGAGAGAGAGAGAGAGAGAGAGAGACAGGGAGAGAGAGACAGAGAGAGAGAGAGAGAGAGAGAGAGAGAAATATTCACATTACAGTATGTGTGATGATGCAAAAATGTACAGAATCAGGAACCAAGTAGAATTGAAAGTCTAATTGTCCAAACCTAGCACTAGAAATTGTTACTGCTCTTGTCCAATCTACAGATATAAATTCATATTTGAGATAATAGCAAAGGAATTGAGATTGTTTACTTGGTTTTAGGAAAACGCCCATCTGGATTTCTGCAGAGCACACCGGAAAGGGTGTATTTCTAGACACTGGGAAATCCACATCTCCCAAATATAGAACCTTTAGGAAACTGTTCTAAATTTAGAAACCAGCTTCAAAACTTAGTGCTTGCGAAATGAGTGGTTTGCATTAAAATATAGTTTTGTTGTGACTACATATATTTCATTTTATTTTATCACCAGTCCTAGAATTAGGTACAAGAAAGACTCGTAAACAACAATTTTTACATTGCTTGCACACAATAGGTCATATGTTTCTTTGGTTGACAAAGCTTGCGTTTCTCTTCAAAATTAAAATTTTCAATATAAGAAAAAAGGCTTTCAAAAGCTGTAATGCAGTAGTGGCAAACCTATGGCATGCATACTGCCGCTGGCTCTTTGTTTTCATTGAAAGCTCTAAAAGGTTCGCCATCACTGCTGTCATATTTAATATTTAAAAATCCTCAGGAATACTCTGTGTGTTAACAAAATCTGAATGTTTCTTCCTGACTAAAAGAAGAAAAAATTACCTATAAATGTGTGAGAAAATAAGGGTCAAGTACATAATATACATGGCATGTTGGAAGAGGTGACAATGATTGTGAGACTTTATCAAAATCCCCACTGATAAAGCTTGTGTATTTACACACAGATAACTCAATCAATCATCACAATGATTTTCTGAAATAGACCAGGTAAATTTTTCTCCCCTGTCTTCCAGTTGAGAAAGTGGAGCCTTTCAAGTGGTCATCCTTTCCCAGGAGTTTGTCCAGTTATTCTAGAGAATCAGCAATTGAGCCCAAGTCAAACTTAGTCTAAATCCAGTACACATCACTGTGTGCTATGCAAATTGCCCTAAAACTGAAATAACAATAATTTTAATTATGCTTCTGAAGCAGGGAAATTAATCTGTATTTTACTAATTTGATTTCTGTATTGCAGACAAGTCATTGTTCTAGAAGCAATAACATGAACCACAAAATGAACAGTCTTATAATTCTCCTTTAACCAGAAAAATCTGTGAATATCTACTTACATGGGCATGATGATACATCTTCACATAAATTCTGAAATATCATCTGCAATACACATTATGGAATAAGCACTACTTTCAAGATATTTGGGGTAGTTGAAAAGATAGATGAACATATAAAGTTACAAAACATTCATGTAATATCCTGCTCCTACTCATATGTTGACCTTATTCTCTTGTTTGAAAAAAGTTTTATGCCATAACTGAATTTAGACTCACTAGGTCAAGTGGTTGAGGTTGGTGTATTACTGTTTCTAACCTGTGTTCAGAAACCACACATGCCATGCAGGCAATACTGACACGCCTTGATGCTTGGTGTAAAGACCTGGTTCATAATTAAGCTGCTGGAGTTGGAGACAGTCATGATGCTCTTGGCAGAACTAGACAGGCAAATTTGCCATTTTGTGCTTTGTCTGTGAACACGAAGTATAGAATCAAACTCTTCACTTTTCATAGGGCTCCTACAGAATAGTATACTCTTCTTGAACAACAGACTCCAAAATGTGTCTTTTCATCCTTCCTGGGACTGCAGACAGAGACTATCTTTACGTGTCTGTCTATAAATTTTGCTGGGTGTTTGTACTTCTCTCTCCCTGTTCACATCCATCTTTAGCGCTCAGCAGAGAATTTGCTCTTTACTGTTCCCAAGAAGCACACAGTTCTTTGAACATTTATTTAAATTACTTTTATATAAGGCTCTTTCCTCCATCAAATACATTTTTCCCTTTCAATTCGTGCTCCTTTGTGGAGTTCAGACACATCCATCAACTCGTCAGTCATTATCTTGATATAACTTGAAGCACATTCCCTAAAGTAAAAAACATAATTTTGTGAAAATGTTCTCTTTAATTCTCGTTTAGTAGTTCTGAGTTGTCTCCTTTACATCTAAAAATTTCATGCCTTTCAAACTTTTTAAAGTCACAGACAGGCAAAATTTTCAATTAGTAACCCTTTGTTAATCTTTTTTAAAATCATCAGAATAATTTTCATAATTTGAAAAGATTGGCTTTGTTTTTTAAACCCTCTCATCCGGCTTTAAGCTCAACCTAAGCCTCCTCTGAGGATTGTTTTAGGATGGGACATAGTCTATGAAGGTAGAACATTTATATCCATATACTAAATAAAACACTAAGATTCTCATTTAGTCTAAAGGTGATGTCATTTCCTTCAAATCATTTACAAAGCTTTGTTCTTAAGGAGCCATTGTGTTACTATAAATTTTCTGTTTCACAAATGGTTCACAAATGGAAAGGAGGACTGCAGGACCTGAGGTCATTTGTTTTCATTTCACGTAGAGCTTTGATTCTGGGTAGAAAGTGTTACCAGCTCATGGTCACACGTAGCACTGAGTAGAATATGTAGTTTTTAGTGCATGATATAAGTAAGGTAGATTCCATATCCTTTCCAGACGACATGAAAGTGACATAGTGTTTTTAATACAGAAGACACAAAGCAAATTTTTATGATCTTTCCAAAGACCAATGGAGAATTGCATCAAGAGTTTTGGAACAATCTTGTCAAATAACTGTAAACAGTGAGCATGTGATTCACATTCCAAGAGTGTCTGATGGCGTATACAGAGAAATATATGTTTATAAGATATTGTCATACATGCATTTAAAATGGAAGTATGTCTGAGGCATTATACCAATGATAAGCTTTGTAACTTTAGAAAATTTTTAAAACAATTGGTTCCTCATCATTGTGACTTTCTTTGCACTCCTGCTGCTCCCTACTATATGGCAGCATTTTACACTTTCCAACATCACTTGGTTACACCTCCCAATGTCACATTATTAGTTATCACAAACTAAAACTGCTACTAAATGCCATTCCCTTCTCATCAAAAGCCAGTCTTGGTGGCATGTATCCTGTAACACTTCATTCAAATGAGCATGTGCCTCAATCCAGGTAAGTAACACTTAATTTAAAAACTCTAGAATTTAAACAGCATGGAGCCCTCTAATGGGTGAAGTACACAGTTTGTGTAGAAGGGAAAAAGAAAGTCTCAAATCAGTGAGCTGCATTCATTTAAAGTTCTTGTTCTCTTTTCACCAGGGTACTGATGCCTAGTGGGATCTTCAGTCTCTATAGCTAACATGGAGATGGTACATCAGTAAATTACACTGTAGGCCTCACAGGACATTTTCATGCCTGGCAGAATTCCTACTGATGGTAGCTTGGATTAACCCACAGTGGCTGAACTGCTAGACAAGAGACTGTTTCACTTCTTGAGATAACTTTGAACTTAACAACAGGGCCAAGATATTTCAAAGATGAACACTATTATTTATTCTCGTATTCACTGTAAAATGTTTTCTTATATACAAAGAGAATTCACTGATCATATTTTTAGCTCCCACAAAAAAAGATACAAAAAACAAAATTCCAGATAATCCACTTCAGTAAAAAATGCCCCAGTGCACTATCTAACTAAAGCTTTTCTGGAAATCTCTCATTTTTGCTCTCTGAAATGCACCATGCAACTGGTCCTCTACCTTTGAAGTGGCTTTTGTTATATTTACCCTTGTTTTCTCAAAGGATGCTCTCACGGGTAGCCTGGAGCTAAATCGGGCTCTGATAGGGCTTCCTCATCCTGAGCCCATTTTCTGAACACATTGCATTCATAAATAGCCAGTGAGGCTTTGGGCTTCTGAGGTCACCATGCTTCACACAATTGTTTTCTGCAGGACTACGTGAAAGACAGTGCCTGGGCTGAGGCCTGCAGTTCCTGGAAGCTGGGTTTCTCAGCATTGAAGGGCTATCTCTTCTCAAACAAAAGCACAAGGCAGGGTGACCTTGGTCATTGTTCTTGGAGCCGGTGATTTCAGAAGTGAAGTTTGCCTTTAAAATGATAGGACCAACATCGAAGCTGATACCATCTTGCTTTCAGGATGCCTATATAAATAGCAAATTGATATTTGTAATGGAATAAATGCTTTATAAACTCTCCGTTATTAAAAAGGAATGCAAAGTAAAGTACTTACCTGCATACTTTTTCTTTCCATGTCTTTGACATTCCTTACACTTAATCCATCTAGAACATAAGGTGATAGAAAATATATATAGTGCTGACTAGTCATTAATCTATAGGAGACATATGTTTTGTAGATATGTGGAGAAGGTGAACAATAAATCTTTAAATTTCAGCCCCTTGGCAGTTGGCTGTAGAGGTTTGAGAAGGCAACATTTAAGAAGAGCTTAAAGAATTTGCTAATTTGTTGATAAAAATAAAAGCTTAAAGAATTTGCTAATTTGTTGATAAAAATATACTATATTGCCAAGGAGATATAGGTAGAGTATATACAAGCAATTAATTGACAGATCACAATTCAATCTTCTTTTCTCATATTCATTTGGCTATCCCTTTATTGCAAATGACCTACCGCAGTTTATATAAAAATTGTGAACATTTCCTAGCATTAAGACTTCAACATTTTATATTTTTCCAAGGAATGCATAGAATTTAAAAAACAGAAACAGAACAAAACTATTTCATGGCTTTATTCCATGGTTCAGTAATTTATAGCAACCTATATGCTCCAGGGAAGGTCTCCTCTTGAGACAGGGAAAACAGGTGAGAGAAGCTAAGCAATGAAAAACTACTCATTTTTTCTTTTTGCTTATTGATAAGGCATCTCGCTATGTAGTCCAGGCTGCAGGCTGGTCCTAACTCACAGTAAACCTCCAGCTTCACCCTTTGGAGTACTGACACTACAGGTGTGTACCATCACCATCGCACCTCGCTAACAACTTCCTTTTAAAGTCTGTTTAACTATATCCTGATCCTGTCTCTATAGGGCAGAGTATGACACCACTGCAGGTCGGAAAGTACTTTATCTCTCTGTCTCTTCTTGCTCTATCTGTCTCTGTCTTTGTCTTCGCAAGGCAGACTCAGTCTCTCACTTCTCCTTTCTCTCTCTCTCTCTCTCATCTTAGGAACAGAACCCAGGATTTTGTGTAGGCACCACTGAGCCACATCCTAGCTCTGTGAAGTATTTGAGTAACTGTTATTAAATATTTCAAACATAAAATGTGGTTTAAAGTTATAAAATTAAATACTCTAGTAACCATGGCTAGTACTTTCTTCTAACTGGTTTTCCCCTTTCCTTTATTGTCACAGTCATTTTGCATTACTTTTTAATGTATTTAAAGTCAAATCAATAAATCAACTCTGCAACGTCCAAAATGTACAAATGTGCATACTTACTTTTTATCCAGTTTCTGTTGAAGGTACATATGTGACTTAGTTTTACATTGTTGAATATATTTTCTTCCTTCCTTCCTTCAACCATAAAAAAGGCATGAGAATGATGTAACTCAGGATAATTTTTATTATTGTTATAGATATATACTACTACAAGTACTGAAAAGGGTGGTGGTATCTATATAGTGGTTTAAATAAAAATCAATATTTTCATATGAAAATAATTCTACTGACATTTGACCATTTTTTAAAAAGAGTTTTAAGTTCAACAGGATTATGTTTGACCTATGATGCTTGCATTAGATTTACCAATATTTACACAAACCATAGTCTTTCTTTTATAGCTTTGGTTCCATGTTTTCCCCCTGGGCCACATTGCTGGGCTTAGGAGACATATGCAAACAGTGCCCATGCATTTATTTTCTCTCTCTCTCTCTCTCTCTCTCTCTCTCTCCTTTACCCCCCTCATTAATATACTGAGTATCTCAAAACTATCAGTTCATTTAAGTCAATACCAATTGATTATTTAACTAAATTGACTTGAATTTAACAAACTGGCAGAAGACCAATTAAAATGGGTGCACTAAAAAGATTTTTGTGCCAAAAAAAAGAAAAAATAAAAAAGTATGAAATTTCTAAGATTGTCATTTGCTTTGAATTTAGCAAATTCTCATAATTTATTTGGAACTGCATGATTATTTCCAAAGCTAAATATCTTTCTTCTTTATATAAACTGTAAGAACCATTGGATTTCAGACACATCCTGAAATTTGAGAGCTTGTTCTTAGGTTTGTTTAACTGTCAAAGAAGGCCAGGAAAGTTGGAGAAAGATTTGAGTGAGGCGGGGCCATGTCACTTGGTATCCTGAAGACAGTAATTTTAAATTGAATGCAATTAAATTCTGCTTATCCAGGCACCTGGTTCTAGGTAGGGTGCAGTGACTCTTAAAACATTCCCATCATGTTCCTCAATCATAGAATTGGCAATCCTGAGTGCTAAATTGTTCTAAAATAGGTAGAAATTAATTAAGTTTTCAAGGAAGCTGTCATGAATCAGTGTTAGTGTCAGTGTAGAAACTGTCAAACTTCAGGCGTCCTCACTTTGCATTTCAGAATACTGGTGTCACCGTCCCACCTTGGTTCCTCTTTATCTAGAGGACCAGTGGAGCACACTGCTTAATGATATACAACTTCCAGACCTGAGCAATACCCAACCCAGTCAGCCAGAAGGAGACTCACAATTCTGAAGATGCTATGCCTGTGTTGGGTTCAAAAAATATTTCTAGGCCTGAGTATCCCATCTCTTCATCAGAATTTCCCTCATCATGGTATAAATTTGAGACTGAGGCACAAATAACTGCTAGGAACTCTTTAAAACTCTGCAAAGACATTCTTAGACCCAAACAATTAAATTGTAATACAAGACTGAAAAATTGATATAAAGGAGAAAACATGAGGAGTCATTCACTTTTATTTTACATTAAAAAAATATCTTCTCTATCTAGATATACTTCTCAGTACAACACAACATAATTTAATGCACCTCAATGACCACAGGTCCCTGTGATCCTATGTTTCGGGCATGTTATGATTCAAGACCAGAAACTGAATTTTCTGTTCTGCTTTAACTTACTGTGATTACAATTAGAAGAAAAAAAATAAGAGCAAAAATAACTTGAATGTGTTTTCTTGTGGTATAAAATAACAAATCCATGGTTGGGAGGAGCTTGCTAAGTGGTGACTATTTTTAATGAAAGTACTCTGATTTAACCTCAGTGTGGAAGGTTGACCAGAATAAAGAAACACTCAGAATGTGAGATAGACAGAGGATACTTCCCATCTCTATTACCTGGGAATGAGACAGAGGGAAAGAGACACATAGAAATAAACAATGCCTTGTTTATTCCTATAAAGTTTTGGATTCATTAATAAAGATCTCTTCAGAGATACAGAGAAATGTTTTCTTCTGAATGAACTGTCATTATCTTTTCCAAGTGAAAGCATTTTCTTTGAGCTTGTGTGAAACCCAGTAACGCAAATTTTCTTCCTTTGCTGTTCCCTAGGGAAAAGGTAGAGTTACTCTATTTGATATCCAATGTGCGGACATCATTCTGGTAATTTCAGGCTAAAGATAAGAAGAAACTTAACTCTTTCTTATTTAAAATAAAACATAACTCTTAATATTTAATGGCTTCTCAGTATGGTCATCTTGCATTCCTGCTAACACACTCAAAGGCAGGATTTTAGGAACAACTCAGTTAATGCCTACATCTTATGAAAATTACTTTTGACCACTTTGTAATTTGTTTCTGACCATCCAGTTAGCCATAGACAAATTATGAAAGAGACTAAAGTTTTCTTCTGTCTTGGTCCCTTTGGGGCCCCCATTTCTTGAATAAAAACTAGTCCTACCCTAGTTTCAAACATTATTTTTTTTAATCTTTCATGTTTTTGCAGCTGGATTAAATATCAGAGATAATCCAATCAACCATGCTCTGACACAAACCAGATGTTAAACCCACTAGAAACTCTACATGATATTTTATCTCCTATTACTATTGTGGTATATATAGTGGAAGCCTTTGTATTTTTATTTATATTTTTAAAGACCTTTTTGTTAAAAACTTTGTTCAGCACAATAAAATTCTCTTTGACTTGATTGTAAAATGATTTTTAAAATGATTTGAAGAATGTCTATTGCTCTTATTTTTAACTTGTGCTAACTTGTTATTTTATATGATCTTTAGGAGTTATCTTAAAAAAATCCTAGATGTTTGGAAATATTATGAGTTTCTCAGGGTTTAACCAATATAACCAACATATGACAGGTGATAGGAGTCCTTTGTAGAAATTATATTGCAATTTTCAAATACATCACTTAGATATTTCCTTAAAATCTAGGTACTCAAGTTCCAAATCAGAAATTTGGATATAGTATTTCTGATGAGGATCCAGTAAATCTACACTTTTTAAGGTAAAACCTTGAATAATTATGATGCTGTTATTGCAAGCAACATAATTTGGGAGACATTAAATCAAGGAACAGGATCCCACTAGACAGAGCAACAAGAGTTGACCTCAGAACTCTAATTAAGACTTAATAGAAGTAAAAGGAGCCATATCATAAACAATTAATTGGATTAACAGAACGGATCAGAAAAACCTGAGATGGAGAAAATGGAGAGATTTTCAGGGTGGCTACAGAAGAAAATGTCAAAACACAAGGATTTGCAGCATGAACACATCTTGTCCCTCAACATGGGCTGTCACGATTTCATGGTGGCTATTTCCTTACAACAAAGACAGAGTCCTGAGCCCTCTGTAGCTTAATGGTAGCATGCTAAATAATCCAGCTTACTAACAAAACTTTTGAGACTTTGACAACCTGCTGTAATTCTTTTCAAGAGAGGAAAAGTCAAAACAAGAGCCCTGGTTCATTTAATACTTTCTACATAACACATGAGTGTTTTTTATACATTTATGTCTTGTGAATGTGGTTAGAATGACTCAATTAGTTCAGTCCTGATCAGCATTTAATATACTGAAGAAGCACTCTTTGAAACAAGACTGTTAAAATCTTTGAAACAAGACCTTTAAAACAAGACTGTTAAAATCTATCTCATCATGATTCTGTCCACTAGCTCTCCTTCAGTAAAGGCCAAATACAGTGAAGTGGGATAAAAAATGAATGCCCAGTGTTTGGCTTGATTGTTTGGCTCCACAACTTGAACATCTCTGAATATAAATACAGCTTTGTAAACGGGGTAAAGCTTTGTAGAAATAACCAAAGTTTTGTATATAAACTTCTTTTTGCATAGTAACTTTTAGTTCCATTTAAAAGTGTTCTCTACTGTTTCCCCCCATGTAGCAACCACATCAACTCACTATTACTTTTATGTAATTTAGCATTGCTTGTGTTTTTAATCTCAATTACCATATAATCTCAATACCACACACATATAAGTGTGTGTGTGTGTTCGTGCATGTGTGATAAACCAAAAAATGGTTATTTGTAAGCTGTGTATGAATTTTGATTTTCTGTGTTTTCAAACTCACATGTACAACAATATTTAATATTTTCTATACTATCATCAAATATTGTTAATCAAATTTTATGATTCTAAAACTTAAATGCACTTTAGAACCCCCTGAGGAGAGAACTACAGGCCAATCTCCCTAATGAACATATATGCAAAAATCCACAATAAAATAACGGCAAACAGAATGCAGTAAGTCATCAAGATCATACACCACAAACAAGTAGGATTCATCCTACTTGCGAATCCTACGAATGCAAATCAATAAGCATAATATATCATATCAATAAAGCAAAAGAAAAGAACCACATGATCATTTTGATAAATGCAGAAAAAGTTCTTGATAAAATCCAACATTCATTCATGATAAGAACCTGAAGAAAAATCAAAATAGTCTCTACCTTAATCTAAAAGCCATCTATGACAAATCAACAGCCAGCATCATATTATATGGTCAAAAACAAAGCTTTTACTCTAAAATCAGGAACTAGACAAGGCTGTCCACTATCACCATGATAAAGTCCAACATTCATTCATGATAAGAACCCAAAGAAAAATCAGAATAGATGGTCTCTACCTTTATCTACTAAAAGCCATCTAAGACAAACCAACAGCAAGCATCATATTAAATGGTCAAAAACTGAAAGCTTTTACTCTAAAATCAGGAACCAGATAAGGCTGTACACTATTACCACTCCTATTCTACATAGTGCTGGAAACATTAGCCAAAGCAATTAGAAAAGAGAGAGAAATAAAAGGGATAAGGTTAGGAAAGGAAAAACTTCAATTATCATTATTTGCAGATGACACGACAGTCTACAAAGAAGACCTCCAAAACTCCATTGAAAGATTTCTAGATGTAACAAACAAAATCAGTAATGTAGCTGGATACAAAGTCAACACTCAAAAATCAATAGCATTTCTGTACACAAACAACAAATTCACTGAGAGGGAAATAAGAGAAACAACACCCTTCACAATGACATCTCAAAAAATGAAATACTTAGGAATCAATCTAACAAAGGACATAAAAGATCTATTCAGTGAAAATTATATTACTCTGAAAAAAGAAATGAAAGAGTATCTCAGAAAATAAAAAGACATTCCTTTTTCATGGATAGGAAGAACAAACATTGTGAAAATGGCCATTCTCCCAAAATTGTTATATAGATTTAATGCAATTCCAATCAAAATATCACTAGCATACCTCATAAATCTATATAAGTCATTCCTAAAATTCATCTGGAACCAGAAGAGACCTACAATAACAAAGGCAATTCTGGACAAAAAATGCAAGACAGGAGGCATCACAATCCCTGACTTGAAGTTACAGCTACTGTGATAAAATCAGCATGGTACTGGAATAAAAACAGGCCTAAAGATCAATGGAATAGATTAGAAGATACAACAACAACTAAAAACACACTCAGTCACCTTGTCTTTGACAAATAGGCCAAACATGCTCACTGGAAGAAAGATAACCTCTTTAATAAGTAGTGCTGGAAAATCTGGCTCTCCATATGCTGAAAACTAAAACTAGACCCATACCTATCACCGTGCACTAAAGTCTAAATGAATAAGAGATCTAAATATTAAAACAGAAACACTAAAATTTCTGGAAGACAAAGTAGGTAGAAATCGCAAAGATATAGGGGTAGGCAGAGAATTCATGAACAAAAATCAAACTTCATGGGAAATACTTCCCAGAATCAATAACAGGGATCTTGTCTTATTTAAAAGTTTTTGCATGTCAAAAGAAATCTCCAACAGAGTGAAAAGAAAAACCATGAAATGGAAAAATATCTTAGCCAACTGTCCTTCAGACAAAGGACTTCTGTCTAGAACTTATAAGGAATAAACAACAACAAAAAAATCAGGCCCCCAAAATTCAAAGACCAAATCCAAAAATGGGCATCTGAGATGAATGCACACTTCTCAGCTGAAGAAATACAAATGGCAAATAAATACATTTAAAATTTTTCACCATCATTGATCATTAGAGAAATGCAAATTAAAACCACACAGAGATTACATCTCACTCCAGAAAGAGTGGTCATAATTAAGAAAATCACCAATAGAAATTCTGGAGACGCCGTGGGGAAAAAAGAACACTTCTGCACTGTTGGTGGGTGTGTAGACTGGTGCAACCACTGTGGAAATCAGTCTGGAAGTTCCTCAACAAGCTAAGATTGGAGGTCCCATTTGACCTAGCTATTCTGCTTCTGGGCATAATTCCAAAAGAACGAAAACATCATACCACAGTGATATATGTGCACCTATGTTTATAACAGAGCAATTTGTAATAGCTAAATCTTGGAAACAACCCAAATGACCATCAACTGAGGAACAGATAAAAAAAGAGGTGGTATTTTTATACAATGGAATGCTACTCAGCTGTAAAGAAGACCACATTGAGGCTTTTATAGGTAAATGGACCAACTTGAGACCATACTCATAAGTTAAACAAATCAAACTCACATGTATAAATACCATGTTGTCTTCCTAGTGAAAGAAAATGAAAGAATAAATAAGATGCAAAATCTTCAATAAATATTGTGAAAAGGTAAGAAACTGCTCAAAGAGGAAAAACTAACTCAAGGAAAAGGAGAAAACAAGGACAAGAAAAAAGAAAAATTTGTATACATACACTTAAGATTACTAAGATGATTGTACTACTAATTCTATTAGTTCTTGGAACAAAACAGTTAACATTCACAGGATGAGATCAATTCTGCATCCTCTATCTGGTAATTCAAGTAACATTTTTGAAGATAACTGTGAAACAAAATTTGTTATTTTCCTACCACCTTGTTTTGAAAGCCTACATTGTTTTTGTTTGGGGCTCTTTGTTATTTTTCTTTATTTGTCTCTTTTCTTTTTTGTTTTTCTTTTTTTTGTTTTGTTTTGTTTAGTGTTGTTTCCCCTCTAATACAGAAAGGATAGATATACATTTATAGGCTTAAATATGACTAGAACTTCTAAAGAGTTTACAAGAATTGATTTTAATATGTCTGATGATATGAACAACTACACTGAAGAAAATGAGACATGATAGCCATCACTGGTTTTGTGTCATCTTATTTTGAAGTCTAATAATGCTTTTATTCTTTTTTTTAATTGGTTTTAGACTGTTTCCTATTATTTCACTTCAATATATCATATGTATGAAGTCAATATCATATATATGAAAGTATGGACAGCTATTTTGAAGAGAACAAGAGACATTATGATAGTCATTATTGATTTCCTACTGTCTGGTTTTGAAGGCCCATAAGGCTCTCATTCTTTTGTTTTGCTTGGTTTTATACTATTTTGTTTTGTATTAATTTATTGTATGTGAGAATATGGACAACTATTTTGAAGAAAACAAGAGACACTATGGTAGCACTGTTGATTTCCTGTTGTCTTGTTTTGAAATCCTGTGTTACTTGTGTTGTTTTGCTCTGATCTGCTTTGTTCTGTTCTGTTTTGTTTTATTCTCTTAAAAACCAAAAAAATTAAAAAAGAAAGAAAGAAAGAAAGAAAGAAAGAAAGAAAGAAAGAAAGAAAGAAGAAAGAAAGAAGAAAGAAAGAAAGAAAGAAAGAAAGAAAGAAAGAAAGAAAGAAAGAAAGAAAGAAAGAGAATCCCCTGAGGGGCATTAAAGTTTTCTAATACTCAGGAAGTACCTCAGTAATTTTGATGATAGGGAATAAGTATTAGTGTTTTGTTAGACTCCAGCGGTGATTCCATTTGCAGTCAAAGTTGAAAATCTCTGATCTATTTCTTTTTTAATGCAGGGTCTTGCTATGGAGTTCAAAACTATGACATTGGCCTTGAATTCACCATGTAGCCTAGGCTGGCCTTGAACTTGCTCCTCTCCTGTCTCAGCTTCCCAAATGCTGAGATTACAGGCATGTACCACCACATTCAGCACTCTGACCTAATTCTAATGTAATTATATTCATATTATTAATGAATCAAGAGATGACACCTTCTGTAAGTTTGTAACATCTTAAAATTCAAATATAATTCCTTTCCAAATGCCCAGTAGCAGTTTATTAAATTTTTTAAATTTTTTAAAATTCAAATCTTTCATGATCAATCTTCAATATACTTCCAAAATACATTTTTGTGTATAATATATGGCTTATATTTTTCAAAAAAGGAAATTGAACTTTGGTAAATACAAATTTCAGATTTCATGTCTGAAGCAGAAATCAAAAGAGGTAAGAAAACCAACTCTTCAGAGCACTTCAGAGTACTTGTTATATATTAATAATGGTTGATTACCTCAAGTTGAAGAAGAAACCACCACACTGGTATCAGGAAACCTTTTATAGGAAGACATTTGAAGAGATACCAATAGCAGGTCACTGATTAAAAAATGCAAGTAGCATGGCTTAGGAGTCTATGAAAATAATTCAAAAACTATTATGTAGATGACTAACAAAAGGAAAATTCAAGAATGAGTTTCAAGAGAACACCCAGGAGTAGGGTAGAAAATCAAGGTGAGGGAACTCTACTGGCAGAAAACATATAAATATTCAGAAATATATATGGTTGAGAGAGGAAGGTTGGAATTAGGTCATGAGTGGGATTTCACTACCAGCAAGTGAGACTATTTGACTTCAGCTCTCAAGGCACATTTCAATTTAATTTTTAAAAACTCAAAGGTCTAGTTGCTGATATTTGAGTGAAAAGACAAAATAGGTGATAGTGGAATAGATACATGTTTCAGTTGGGAGCAGAAGTAAAGCTGGCTCACCATGCTTTTTAATTTTAGCTTGACAAGAAACAGAATTGATGTCACCCCTAGAGGAAACTCCTGGTGCTCATGTGGAATCAAAGCAGTCTCCCTTCTGAAAAAGTTACTGGGAAATCAAAGAAGAGTATAGTGGTTCTCTGAATGCTTGCCAGAGTACAGAACGGTATTGGTCATCTCTGACATCCCAGCTGAGACTTTGGGAGTCATCCTAGATGAGACCTTGTCCTGCTTCATATGGTTCAGTCACACTCCAAATCAAATCAATCACCGTCTCCTGTAAATTTTAACTCAATAATATCATCTCAATGTATTTAATTATCTTAATCTTTTTGTAATTGTCCTAAGTGAGGCCTACATAATCTTTCTGTTGATTAATTCATGCATCTCCTAACTGATCTGGTTCCTCAAGCTCATTATAAGCAAAAAAATATTTATGAGCATGATACATGTTTTTCTGTCTCCTGTCATCCTATGCCACTAGAAATCTGACTTCATAAAGTATTTTCTTATAAGACTCCTGAGAGTTCCAGGGATGTTCTGCATGGCTTTTGATTCTGCTGCATGTAGAAAGGACTATGTTTTCCATCTACTCTAGCTGTCTTGTTCTAGCATCTCTAGTTTTCCAGACAGTACATTGTATTGTGTGCCGTATTGCTGAAACCTGAGGAATACCTCCAGGCCACTGCTTCTATCACTTTCCCCAAGTATTTGCTAATACCCTAGAGCCCTCAATGCACGTTTGACTGTACTCAAGTTGGCATTATAACCTGTACTAGGTTCAAGGAGAAATTCATTTAGTAATATAGGATAGTATTATTATGCTTCTGTAGTGTTTGCAAACAAAATTCTCAGGTTCAATTCCAGGTTAGTTTTCCTCTTATCCTTTATGACCAAACTTCAGAAGCCCAATCCAGCTCCCAGGGACAGAAGAGATGAAAGCACTCAGCATGGTGCACAGCTTGACCTGCTCCTTTCCTGGAAACCTAGGATGAGGTAACCTCTGGGGCATGGCTAGTGGCCAAGTGAAAATACGAATGTCAGTCAAAGGTTGGGTAGTGAGACTCCTAAACAGTGGTAACTCTTAAGGATCTTTTACTGTCTCACTTACTCTGATTTTGTTTCATTTTATATAGAGAGATATAGGTAATAGAGAAAAGGATTGATTTTTATAATTGGCATGAAAATTTGGAACAGGTAGTACAGGTTTATCTTATTTCTTTGTAAGTTCCTTTCTTATTAGAGGTAGACAGAATTAAAATAAACTCCACCTCTTGTTAGAGATATATATGTGGTACCTGAGAAGTAAATCATAGGCAGATAGGAGAATGAACTTTGGTACTTTTCTAGATTTTGTTCAACTACATATAACCTTGAAAAGATTTTGAAGAGCAAGAAGTTGAAGACATGCCCCCTTTTCTTTAGGTTAAACCTTGCTGTTTTGTGGAGTCCAGTTTGAACAGCCAGCTTGATCATTACTATACTAAGAAATACTTTGGAAATATAATATATGCTAAATAAGAATAAATGACCTCTCCCTTTGTAAGCCACATTTGTAAGGGGAAGGTGCCTCATTAGAGACAAAGAGACACAGTAAGGACTCGTTTCTCTACTCCAGGAAACTGATCCTTCTAAAGCATCTACAGAATTTTATTGAAAGAGTGGCAAATTTAACTGCGTGTATGAAGTCTTTTGCAGAACAGCAGAGGTGTTAGGATCCCTGGAGTATCTCAGCAGTATTTTAAACATTCTCAGGGCTCTTTCTGGAATTAGCTGGTTGTAATTTGAGGTCAGCACTGACTTTCCGTTAAGTGACATCAAAGGCTGACTCAATACAGCTCTACCAATGGAATAAGAAAGAAAAAAGGAAATAGATGACCTCAAAGACTTTACAACTATTTCCTGACGTGAGTCTTAGGAGGGAACTAAAAGTATGTAATCATTAGAGAAATGCTTGATGAGAAGTTTCCAGTAACTTTAGGAATACTAAGAGGTTTGGTACCTGAGAAAAATGTCTCCTGCAGCTTCAGTGTTCTCAGCTGAATTCCTTGATGAAGCATTTTGCTCTCACAAGCAGCAGCATCTAAAGCACTGTAAACTGTTCCTACTTTGTATGTGGTGCATCTACATCTGCTTAATTTCCTAAATCTTACGTACATGCTGCCATCTACTTGCTTTCTCAGGGGGGGAATTGTGTCTCATTTTACAAGGAGATGATCAAGTTTAGAGAGAAAACCTGAAACAAAACTACATGAGCATGGCCCTGAAGCAAGGCCAGCAGATTGCTATATCTGCTCGTTTCAAACAGGAGCATAAAGAGAATTCTTTCTGTGCTCTGTTGGCCATTTCAGTACTTTGGAAATGTAATGATCAATTCATCAGAAAGAAATAGTGGCTGTGAGTGTGGCATGCTTTGGCAACCCACAAGAGAGACCCTGGCGCCTCAGGACCTGTACCAGGCGGTTGACTCGGGGGGCCGGGAGAACGAGGAGCTCCTCCCCTCTTTGGGGTGCAGCTGTGAGCCTGCCAGAGGTGGGTTGAGAATCAGGCATCTCATGTCGTCCTATGCCCCATCCTGTGTTGTTGTCCCTCCTTAGCAAGTGGGAGCCAGTGAACTGGACATCTTGTGAAAAGATTGGCTATGTTATTTTGTATGAACTCCCCATATGCAAAGATATGGACAACCATTTAGAAGAAAACAAGAGACAATATGACAGATAGTGAAGATCTCTGGTTGTCTAGCTTTGAAATTTATGCTTTCTTATGTCCAATTCTGTTCTGTTTTGTTGTGTTTAATTTCACCCCCTTTAAAATAAAAAATAAATTTTAAAAAACTACATGAGCTACCCAAGTGAGTCTATGCACTCTATGATTAATTCCTCTAAGCCAGACTCAAGATGAAATTCTTTCAAAGACCATAACATCTATTTATTTTCAAGTAAGTTTCTAGGTTTTAAAGTATTTTCACAGTCATTGTTTTAATTGTACTTAATGACATTCCAGCAATTTTTATTCTCCTAAATTTTGGCTTTTCTGTCTTTACTGAATTGTCCACATTGACAAATAAATTTACTGGAGTTACTTCTAGGAAGAAATAGCATAATTTATTTCCCTTTAATCTACAACCCCTTCCTTCTGTTCTTATTTTTGTAACATTCTTTCTTTTTCTCTCTTTGTACAATCACCCTGTACTTTGACAATACCAAAGTTACCAATGACCTCTGTGCTACTCTGCTACTCTGTCCAATAGTCATTTCTCAGACCTAATTTGACTTGATTTGTCACTACCATTTGAATCTATGGAGCACTCTGTTCCCAAAACAGTTTTTAAAACGAAACTTCCAGGTGATCATTTACTTGAGATTGTTCTTCTATTCAATTGCCCTCATAGTCTCTGTAATTGTTCCTTATGTTTCCTCATTTTCCTGAACCTTAAACACTCCAATGAATCGAGACCTATAGCTTTTCTATCTAAATTTACCTTCTACATGATTTCAACTAGTCTCATGTATAATGAATACCATCTATAAATGCTGATGCCCAAATTTCTTTTTCCAGCATTCATTTCTCCCCTGATTCTTTATTTGTGTATCAAGCTGCTTATTGGATATTGTTGTTGAGGTGACTCATGGGCATCTCAAGCTTATTTCAAAAGCAAACTTCTATTTATAACTACCTCAAGGTTTTCCTCAACACCATACCCTACTTGGTTAAAAGAAATTCCATTTTTCTAGACACTCAGACCAAAGTGAATCAGAATATTTTTTGGTATTGCTTTTCAATATGTGACTAGAAGCTTACCATGTCTTACCAAACATACTGCTACTATTGTGGTCCAAGTCACTTTTACCTAATCCTAGGACTTGCCAAGTCTCCTGATTCTTCTCATACTTTATCTATTGCTCTTTCTTATAAAATATTTTTTAATTGAGACATAAATCTGTACAATTAATGATTTTAAAATATACAGTCAGAAGTTTATTAGCATATCCATAAAACTGTGCCAGCCTCACCACATCTGATTCCAGAATGGTTTCAGCACTCCAAAGAGAAGTCCCATATTATTATCAGTGGTTTCACATACTGGAAATCTTTAGTCTACTTTCTGTCTTTATGAATTTGCTTGCCCTGGATATTTCATATAAAGGGAACTATATCATATATATATTTTGTGACTGGTTTCTTTCACTTACCATATCTTCAAGGATCATCCATGATGTAACAGGGAGCAGTACTTTATACCTTTTTATGGCTGAATAATTTTATTGAATAGATATATCACAATTTTTAAAATGTATTTTCATCAATGAGCTAAGACCTCCTGTGAGTTGGTACCTTGCACGGGCTAACGACGAGACAACCAGACATTGCCCTCTCCTGTGAGTAGGTGCCATTCACAGACATCAAGGGAGGAGAACAAGAAATCAACAAGAAGCTAAGAGTTGGTGCCATGTGAAAGCTGACTGGGGGAAAGTCAGATTCCAACCCTATCCAGTCTGCAGATAAGGAGACAAGAAGGGCCATGCCCCCCCTCCAATGTCTAGCTGATCTGGAGAAACACAGGCTGTGACAATAGCTAATGAGGTAAACTACAACTTAATGCTTATTATGTTTAGTGTGCCACTGACTTTGCAGGCCTAAAACCAGTAGTCTGATCATCTATTCAAAGGATAACAATATGCAATGTAGCATATATGTGGGATCTCCTTCTGAAGGTGGTGGCCATTGTTAATTCCTTATTACCTTGTTTTGAAATCCTGTATCATTCTCATTGTTTTGTTTGTTTGATTTTTATTCTGTTTTATCTTGTTTGATTTTGTTGTGTCTGATGGCATGGGTAGTTATTTCAAAGATAACAAGATATATTATGGTAACCATTTTGGATTTACTATTATCTTGTTTTTAAGTCCTGTATTGCATTCATTGTTTTATTTTTATTGGTTTTATTCTGTTTTTGTTTTTTTTATTTTATTATGTCTTGAAGGTATGGGCAGCTATTTTGAAGACAACAAGAAGCATTATGGTAACCATTGTTGATTTCCTATTACCTTGTTTTGAAATCCTGTGTCTCTTACTGTCTTGTTTTGATTGGGTTTATTCTGTTTTATTTTGCTTGGTTTTATTCTTTCTAAGATAAAATTTTAAAAGATTTATTTATTAAGGCCTTTGTGTGATTTCTATATTTTGGTTATTGCAAACAATGCTGTATGAATATTCACATACACATACATACTTGCATGAAAACATAGTCTCAATTATCTTGAGTGTATTTCTACAAGTTGAACCAATAGGTCATACAGTAACTATGTTTTTAACTTTTTAAGATATTATCAAACCATTTTCAAAAGTGGCTCATATTATACCAGTAATCAATTCATAATAGCCATTTGAGCTGGTCTATATAATGACATATACTATACTAGATTACATATACTATACTATACTATACAGTATTGCATATACTATACAATACTAGACATGGATAACTATTGAGCACTTTGAACACTGTGTAGTCCAAATTGAGATATACTGTAAATATATAAAACATATCTAACTTCTAAGACTTGATATGAAAAATGAAGAATATCTCAAAAGGTGGTTTGTATTTGTTATGCACTAAAATATAAAATTTATATTGCATTAAATAATGTTTAAATAAATTTTATGTTAACAAATCAAATTTTATAGCATATTAAAAGGATTGTATGCCATGACCAAGTAATATTTATTACTTGGAAATAATGATGGTTCTACAAATAAAAATTGCTCAGTGTATTATGCCATATTATCAGGTTGAAAGAAAACACACAGAGGCTGTGGGGAGCCACTGCCCCTCCAGGAACTGAGGGTTTAACAGGTAATTTGCCACACATGCAGAGAAAGCTTTGGAACACTGCTCACAGTAAGGAAATATAGAAAAATGACAAAAGGAAAGACCAAAAGGCAGGCTCAAAGCCCTAGCCCTCCCCAAGAAAGCTTAGAAGCTGTGTACATAGAAGAAAAA
>PVJX010019422.1:0-35002 GCA_004027295.1 Dolichotis patagonum | reverse complement strand
TGCTTAATAAAGCTTAGTACATCTTATTTCTAGCCTTTTATTTTCAGCTTTCTCAAATTGTTTTGTTTTGGATGGGCTTCTTATAAACAGCTGTATTTTCAGTCCAGTCTTGGCAATCTGTCTAATCTGTCTTTTAACTCTGTTTAGTCCAGTTTTATATATATATATATACATGCATACATATACATACACTATGATTATTGATATACTTGGCCTTGTTTATACTTTTTATCCTATTTTTGTATGGTTTCTTTTCCTGCCCCAGAGTTACCACAATCCTGACAGTTTCCGAGTCCAGTCCTTGCACTGTACACTGCAGTGCAGTGTACACTGTCCACATCATGTGTTCTTAGGTTTCATCATGAGTCACCATCCTGATGCTATAAAGAAGTAGCGCACCAAGCCACCCTATTAGCAAAAATGAATGAGCTTACTTACAGTGGATTATGAAAAGAAGGAATGGACTTTCGTCCTGCTCAGGAAATTAAGATAGCCTGAGATTCCCTACTTAGAATCTGGCAGGGAGGAGTACTTCTCAAAAAACATACAACACAATTAATCTCAAATTTACAAACACCAAGAGCAGAAGAATTCAAAGATGTCTTTAAGACTGGCCCTCATGCATTTTCAGTGAACACAAATTTGCAGATTTCTTCATATGAAAACCAATAGTTAATGATGTTTAGTTTAACAAAGCACTTATGATCTTGGGATATAGGCGTGCATATAAAACACTCACCTTAGGTTGACTTAGTGATCCATATCTGTGACTACATACCATTCTGGGAGGTAAAGGCAAGAGGATCACAAGTACAACTTCAGCCTGGAGAAAATAATGAGAGTCAGTGTCAACATTTAAAATAACAACAATATACAGATTTAATGCAATCTCACTCAAAATACCATTAGCATACCTCACAGATCTAGAAAAAAATTCCTAAAATTCATCTGGAACCTGAAGAAACATAGACTAGCAAAGACAGTCCTGGGCAACAAAGGCAAGGTAGGAGGCATCACAATCCTTGACTTTACATTACACTACAAAGCTTTACTGGGATCCACTAGAAAAAGCTTATATGACATATATTGAGGCCATAATTAACTATATTCAACAGGCCTGAGATGACACTGCATTTGATCTGTCTCCTAAATAAAAAAGGTAACCTTAATAAATCAGGCAGTCCTCCAAAATCAGATGTCATTAGGCACTCTAACAGCACAGGAGTTACTTATACAATTGTAAAAACTAAATGGGTGTGTGACAAATCAATGACATGTCAGTTTCTAAAATTGCCTGGATCTTATCCTTATCCTCCTTATGGGAAGCCATTAGCAAAACTATACTCATAATTATCCTGTTGATTCTGTTATTTGACCCCTGCATATTTAATTGATCCTTTGACTTTTTCTCCTCTAGACTTAAAGCTGTATGCCTAACCAAGATGAAAATGCCTGCTATTTATTGAGGGCCACTAGTTAAAATCTCTGCAGAGTATCTCTGACTGCTGTTCAACAACTTCAACCCCCTTCAGCCTGAAGAAGCCAGATCATTTTTCACCCTACTCCTTGTGTATGGGTTACATCTTCAGAGGAAAAAAGGGTACAGGACACTGAGTCAGTTAAAAATATAGGCAGTCAGATAGGCCTAGGACCTCTAAGGAGCTAGCACAGAGGGCCAGATGGCTTGTGACCTCGGAGGAGACAGATACCTCCCACTGCAGGCCAGATCACAAGACAAGAGGCTAAACTTGGCCCTCAAACACCACAGGGAGACCTTCTTAATATGGCTTTTCTTGTTTACAACAGAGATAAACCTCAAAAGGAGGAAAAATAGCAATCTGATCTTTTAGCAGTGGCACTTGGGACTCTAAAACAGGTAAACCAAAACAAGATGGAGCTACCTGAGCCCCTATCAGACCATGCTTCAAGTGCAAAAAAAAAGGACACTGGGCAAGAGATGGCTCTTGTGAAATCCAAAGGGCCACTGGAAGAGTGTGCTAGCCACCAGAGAGTGAGTAAACAATCTTCTATCTCTTTGCCCTCACAGGAGATCTCATTACCACCAGATTCATCACTGGCTGATATATGTGGACTTGCTGCTGAAGATTGATGGGGCTTGGGACCCACATCCCACATTAAGGTATCCTTCTCAGAACCCCAAGTCTCACTAGAGATCTCAGGTAAGACACTCTGTACTTGTGGACACAGAAGCCATATATAGTGTTCTTCCTGAGTTTTAAGGCTATTATATTAAATCCTCAGTCTCTCTAGTGGGTACTGACAGCCAACCTACACAGCCTCTTCAAACAGGGCCCATTCCATGCAGGTTTCAAACTCTCTTCTTCACCCATAGTTTTCTGATAATACCAACATGTGCCACACCCCTTTTAGGTAGCGATCTCCTCCAGAAGCTTAACTTCTCCTTTACCATCTCCTTCCCCACAGCTCTCATCCTCCAAATACCTTCATTATGTGCCACAAACCCATTCCTGCCTTTCTCTTCTTCCCTTGTTGATCCCATGGTTTGGGACACCTCTAACCTCACCCATGCTACCCATGGTGTACCTCTTTTAATTTGTCTCAGGGATCCTTCAATTTTTCCTTGCATTCTCCAATATCCTATAGCCCCCAAATATTTATGGGGACTTAAACCTATAATCAAGCAGCTTTCTATGCATTCACCCTATCCATTCACCCTACAATACTCCTATTCTCCCATTACTCAAGCCTAATGGGTCTTATTATCTGATTAAAGATGTTAGGGTAATCAATGATGCTGTTACCCCATTTCACCCAGTGGTCCCAAACCCTTATACTGTGCTCTCTCATATCTCTCCCTCCACCACTCACTTCACAGTCTTAGCCCTTAAAGATACCTTTTTTTATATATATACAATCCCCTTACACCCTGAATGTCAGGATTCCTTTGTGATTATGTGGACTGACCCAGACACTCTCAGGTTTCAGCAACTTGCTTAAACCTGTCACCTCTCTATGTTAAAACCTCTCCTTATTAACACATACCACCCCCTTCTTTTCCTACTCATCAATTTCATGGACACTCCCTGGTCATGGCTGGCAGGTAGATTTTACACACATACCCCACCACAAATCTCTCAACTATCTTCTGGCATTTGTCTGTACATTTTCAGGATGGATAGAAGCCTTTCCCACAACCAGAGAGACTGCTGATGTAGTAACTAATGTAGTTACTGTTACAAGACATCTTTCCAACGTTTGTTTTACCTTAGAGTATCCAGTCACATAATGGTCCAGCCTTTATTTCTCATGTCACTCAACAGGACTACAAAGTGAAGTGGCCCCTACCTGGTCTTTCCTGGAACTCCAATGGTGGTCAAGGTCACTGGACTGCCATCCTGGTTCCACATCACTCAAGCTAAGTGGTACCCTCCTATCCCTAACTCCCCTGACTCTAAACATCCTGAGTGGTCATCTCATATCTTCCATCTCCATCTCACCCAGGCCCCACAGCCACAATTTTTAGGCTAGGTCACATTTTGTTATCCTATTTGGTTCCTGATCCCTTACCTTCTAAACATGAGACACCTCTGGATCTAGAATCTCATCTCAGTTATAGTTATGCAGCCACAGCTCTCCCTACCCTAGTTTATAATTTCCCAAATGTGATTCAACTGTCAGGCCTTACATTTCTTATGCTTCTCATTCTTTCCAGTTCAACCCTTAGATCAAGGACAAATCCTACCCACACTTTTACCCTTTCAGATGGGAGAATAATTGCCTCCTGTAACTTCACACCTCCCTATGTTTATTTTTCAGATTCTTCATCACCAGGGCCCTGATGGAATGACACATGTGGATCAAGGGCACCTTTCCTTCTACCATTCTTAGGTGGCCTACCTTCTCATAGCACTTTGTGTTTTTTTTATTTCTCCAATCTAGGATGCGAGCATTCACCAATGATTAATTCCTTTTCCTGGCTGAAACACCGGGTACCAGCTTCTACGTGGGCATCAACTGTTATTCTGTCAACCCTCCTAAACCCCAATATGATGCCCCTGTCTAGCAGTAAGTAGTAAGAGAGAATCTTCACCCTTTTCCTAACAATAAAAAGTTGGGAATGAAAGGTTCTTGCCCTAGTATAAATTACTGTACAATTATGGCAATGGTCTAACATGGCAGAAGGCTAATGTGGTAACACTTACAACTTATTCTTTCTTCTTAAGCCCTAAGTGAAACTCCCGTTCCTGTTTTCATGTAAAGAAAATTCCAATCAGTTTCTCACACATCATCAATGCCTTCCCCATGTACCACTTCCGATCAGAGGTCATAGAACCCTCTGCCTCTCTGTATCTGTTCGAAGGAGACAGCCCAACCACCATGAGTTGTGAGCTCCTTTCCATGTCCTCAATAAACCTGTTCTTTTCTTTTTTCTTTCTTTCGTTCTTTTTTTTTCTTTTTACTGTTTGCTTCTCTATTGCACCAGAAAACTCTAAAAAAGAGGAGTCCATGCATTTGGTCTGTTTTCCTGTTATGGATTTCTGATACTCCACACTGGGTGATCTTTTGGCACTGCTGTGGGTTTGTGAAATTGGTGCCGAAATGAGACCAACTGCCAATTGAATGGCGGTGAAGAAAGTTCCAATCTAGGCCTAGAACCAGAGAAGTGGGAGGGAGCCAAGGCTTACTGACTGGTGAGTTTGGGCTGGAGATATAGCTCATCAGCATAAGCACCTGCCTAGCAACTGCAAGGTCCTGATTTTTGTTCCCTGGTACAAAGAAAAGAAAAAGAAAAAAAAAAAGAAAAAGGAAAGGAAAGACAAAAATCAGGTGGGCATTTTGGCCTAGGAGGGATAGGAGTCAGGAAGGAGAGTGGGAAGGGGGACCTTTGTGGTTGGAGGTGACTGGGGTAAGGGTATGAGAAGTGTTTGAGAGGGGGGTAGGCTTAGCGAAGGGAGAAATATTCATGTATTTTCAGGGAATGGGCAGATGTTGCCTGGGTATCTGGGCAGAGCCTATCTTCAGGTTCTTTCCAGTAAGGTCATTGTCATAGCAACCATCAACTATCTGGCATGGAGGGAGGAGCCCTGCTGTGTAGGTAGCTGACTGAGGGGCCAGTGAGGGCAGGCAGGCAGGCAGGCAGGCAGGCAAGCAGATAGATATGGGATCTTAAGGCAGTGAGTGAGACATTGTCTGTTCGTCCTTCACCTAGCCCCTCTCAGTCAGCCATCCTAAATGGGAAACTCTCGTTTGAGGGCCCCTGTCCTCAGAGATGTAGGAGATTAGGGCACAGTGGGAATACAGTTAGGTCTGGGAGGCAGCAGGATATTGAGGTGGGTGTGGTGACAGCCATGCAAGGACTGCTCTGGCCTTGCATGTGTGCCCATGCAAGCTTGAAACCAAGGACCTTGGAGGACTCTTTCTACCATCCCCTTGGTGTCACTATGACCCTAACATTGTTCAAGAAAATAAGTATATTTTGAAAGATGGACAGAGAGACATAGTGAGAACTTCTGGGTCCATAGCGGAGCCTCCCTCAGTCTATTGTGTGTGCTGATGGACTGAAGATGTATGTTCATCCCGTTGCATTCATAGACAGCAGACACACATAGGAACATGTCCAGTTGACTTATTGAGGTGAAACAAGCAGAGTGGTGGGGTGACAAGGAGGCTAGATATCCATTTGGCAGCCAGCCAGCCAGACAGACAGACAGGCACATCACAGCACAGGTGGAGTGAGAAGCTCCCCTGTGGACAGGAGGAGCATGCTGTGACACGAAGGCCAAGGGGAGTGGAGGTGGTCTATGTGCCTGAAGGTGATGTGTGGCTGGGTGGGTGGATGGCATGGTGGAGGGATTCCTGCCTGCAGATGTCCAATGAGATGGCCAGCTGTCCTTGGGGAGGCAGTTGAAGGCCTGTCGCTTCTTTGTGGAAAGCTGTGATGCTGCTCTCATCCTGACGCAGCAGCATCACCAACCCCTACCTTCCCAGTCTATGCTCCTCTGCTCACTGCCACACCCCAGCTCTCCTGCCCTGCCCATGTGGTGTGCCTCATCTCATGTTTCCCATGGGTGCCCACCTGCCTAGTCAGGTGGTCCCAGTAAGTTTGGATTCCTCTCTGATAGGGCAGGCTGTTGGAGACCTCTATGAAGCAGCTCTGAGAAGGATTAAAAATGAACTGATTGGCTTTCTATGTTTTATCTGTTGAGTTTTTTCTAGGCCTAGGCCTTTTGCCTGGTGATGGGAGCTGATTCCTACTAAGTGAACCTCTATGAATCACTGGTCCTGCTTGAGGCCTGTAGTGGCCTGTGATGCTAGACATACCTCAAAAGACAAGATAAGTCCACAGCTGAGGACACCTGGCTCAGACATCCATGAATTAGATAAAGACTAGCTACAGGCATCTCACACCTGCAGTCTCACTCCTTCCATAAATGTCATCCTGGAGATGACAGGGTTCTCCTAAATTGGTATAATTGACTACTTGGAGAAGTCTTTGCAGTGACTCCCAAGGTTGTGCTCATTTCCTGGGCTTTCCTCAGTATCCCCACTCTTTGTTTGGACCTGATAGATAGGGGTGGCCCAGACAAGCTCTTTGTCTTAGCCTTCATCATAGCCAGAGTCAAGAACTCTGTGAGAGGGTTTTGATCCTCATCAAGCCCTAAAATCATACCACTCATACCACTCATCTCATTTACTTACACCTTTGCCACACACTCATTTGGAAGATTGGGGATCTAGGTCAGACCCCGATAGCCAGCCTCCTGGTAGAGGAATATCCCTTCCTTCTACTTTGGGTTCTGGTCATGTACTAGACAGAGCATCCATAGATTCCTGGCTGTCTGTCCTTCTATTTCTCCTGCCCACCTGCCAGGTGCACAAGTAGGTACCACCAATCTATCAGCTGGGCAGTATGATCTGTCTCAGCTCTCAGACCATGTCTTCTGTCTGGACATGGCTGGCCAGCCTGCCTCTATTATGTATGTATGTATGTATGTATGTATGTATGTTTTGATACCAGAAATTGAACTCAGGACCTTGCACTTGCCATGTAGGCATTTACACTGCTGTGCTATATCCCTACCTCTACTTATTTATTTATTTACCCATTCATTCTTGTGTTCAATTTTTGTACTAGGAATTGAACTCAGGGCCTCATGCTTACCAGGCAGGTGCTGTGCTGTGGAGTTATATCCTCAGCCCGTGGTCTTCCTGTCTCTCACTGCCATGGCCTGGGTACTTCCCCGGCAGTGTCTTCCAAGGACCCTGGACTCCGCTCTCTGTTTTTTAATACAGTCACAGGGTCTCTGTGTGTGATTCGAGCTGGCTTTGAATGAATGAAGGCATGAAAGAAAGTACTCATAAACCTCTTGCCTGTCTCAGCTACGTCCTCACCCCCAACACACACACACACACACACACACACACACTGCAGAGATATTGGGTGTGGAGCACTGTGCCTGGCTTCTGGAGGGAGGTCTCCCCTACCACGAACTGGTGTGGGGGAATTATCATTAATTTTTTTTCCTTTGGGTGTTTTGAGACAGGATCTGGCTGTTATTCAAGCCATCCTGCCCTGCCTCGGTGACTGAATTTAACCCCACAGTCTTCACGCTAAGCTGCATGCCCAGCCCATGTTAAATTTTTGATTATATGCACAATTAATATGAATGTGCCTATTAACATTGTTTTGAGACCAAGTCTTGTCTTGCCAAGTGCGTCAGTTGCCATCTCCCTGCCCCAGCCTCCCTCTGGGAGTGCAGGGATCACCCTGGATGCATGGCATGGTGTTGCTCGGGGCCGGAGCTTCTGGGACTCAGACTGTGTCAGTCACTGCATTTGTAACACTGCAGGCTTGGGCAGGGGGGTGGAGTGGGGTTGGGGGGAACAGCTGAGCCTTCTCTTGGGCCTGTGGGGTACTGCACTTCCTTGTTTGATCATTCATGCATTCATTCATTCCATCTGGCCCGTCTACCCCCTGTCCTGTTTCCTGTGCCCCAGGGTGCAGGATTGAACAACTCCCTTCTCCTCTCTCTGCCCTGGGCTGATTTCAGGGTCTCCTCTGTCTCTGGTTCTCCAGGATAAATGTCACTGGGGGAGGGGAGAGATACAGCTATTCAATGCAGGCTGGGATGACAGGGCAGGCAAGCCGGCGCAGGGTCATGGGGGTCACGGGGGGGGGCGAGCAGTGGCACAGGAACCCCTTCTGTGTGTGGCAGCCCCTCAACCTGGTGGAGATCGCAGCTGCTGAGTGTGCGCCTGCCTGCGCAGCGTGAGGGGAGTTGCTCGTTTTTCCTGCTTGATTTTGCTGTGTGCCTAAATATGTTGTAGAAAGAACAACAAAAACAAAATGACACACACACAAAAAAAAGAGAGAGAGAGAGAGAGAGAGAGAGGGAGAGAGAGGAAGAGAGAGGGAGAGAGAGACAGAAAGAAAAGAAAGAAAGAAAGAAAGAAAGAAAGAAAGAAGAAGGAAGGAAGGAAAGAAAGAAAAAGAAAGGAAACAAAGAAAAAGAAAGAAAAAAGAAAGAAAAAAGAAAGAAAGAAAAGAAAAGAAAAAAGAAAAGAAAAGAAAAGAAAAGAAAAGAAAAGAAAAGAAAAGAAAAGAAAATGTGGCTGGCAGGGGGTTAGGGAAAGGCTTCTAGGGGAGCTCAGGTCACAGCCCGGCTCTCCTGGTCCCTGCTTTATCCAGTTCTGGCCCTGCTCCCCAACCCCATGTCCCGGGCCCCTGCGCCTCTGATCCTGCAACTGCCACCCACTTTTATGTTGCTCTCCCTGCCTCGGCCTCCCCTCTCCCCTTGCACACTCTTCTGCCCCTGCTTTGTGTCCTTGTTGAAACAATTCATTCAAGACACAGATGTGGATGTAAAGTGATCTATGTAGAATGCTTTGCAAAACGGAGGATCAAAATGGACTTGGGCCTGTGTGAGAGAGAAGGTGGGTGGGTATTGCCATGGAGGCTGCTCTGCCTTGAGTAAAAGCCTGCTTGGTGGTGGTGGTGGGAGAGAGATTTAAAGGACATGTGTTAAAATGCAGACATAGACACACAGACACAGGCACGCACACACGTATTGTTTTACACACAGCAGTTACTCCTAGAGATAGATATACATAGATATTTATCTATATCTCACTGTGTAATTTCTTTCTTCGTTTTAAACATTTACTTGTCTAGGTTTATTTTTTGTCCATTTGTTTATTTATTATAAGGTTAAGGTCTTTTTGAGACAGGGTATCGCCCTTCAATTCAGGGTGGTCTTGAACTCACTATGTAGCCCAGGCTGGTCTGAAACTTGCAGCCTCTCAAGTGGTAGGATTAACAGGTGTGCAACACTAGAGCTAGCTCAAATTTCTTTTTTATTCACACGAGTGAAATATAGTGTGTATGTGCATGCGAGCGTGCATGTATATGTGTGTTTAAATATACGTGCATGTATGCATGTGTACATTTGGATACGAGTTAGCCCTGTATGTGTATGTATGTATGCATCTGTTGAGACCACAGATTCACGGCGGCTAATTTTGCATTTTTCCTTATGGGATAAAAGGAACAATTGGGATTATTGGCACCACACATCTGAGATTTCCCATGGGATCTTATAAGCGTGAGATCATGGACACCTTCTTGAGTCATTTCAGGATTCTACTACAGGTCAAGATACTTCTGAGCATAAGATGAGCTATGCCTTCTTGAGTCTGAGTCTTCTGATAAATTGTAATCTTTTACTAGTCCACGAAGGGCTAAACACACACAGGAAGCCCTTCCAGCAGGTGATCCCCCCAACTCTGTCCTATAGGTAAGTGGGGGGAGGGGACGCCTCTGGGTAGGGAACGCACCCACCACTCCCAGAGCAGGGTGGGGGGGAGGTGGATGAGACAGAGTCTCCTTCCCTTACCGACTTAACTCACAAACAATTTTTCAACACAGTCAGAAAAACTCCCGCAGGTTAACGCCACCAAAGGCAGGAAGCACAGAACTGAGGTACCAGGATACACGTATGGTGCTGACCCTCAGCCTTATACACCTGGATGGATGACCTGGAATGCTCCAGGAGCACCATAGAAGGTGAAGCACGCTTGTGTGCCACAGGACACGAGGTGCCACGCAGTGCTGAGGTGCAGGGGAGAACCCAACCAGTGCAGCACAGTCACCATGAAGGTTAGCCAGGGGAGTTCCATTGCTGCAAGCCACCCCAGAACCACTGGCCCTAACACCACAAGGAATGACGACGTCTCATTCTACTTCTGACCAATGTGAGGTGAGCTCTTGTTCTCTGTCTCACATTCTCACCATGGTCCAAACTTCAGAAAGCATGGGATAAAATGCATCTCCACTCAAAATTCCAGTAAGAAAGTCAGAATATTTTAGATACTTTATCACAGTGATAGAAATCTCAATAAAACAAATGCAGAATGGCAGAAATTCAGTTCCCATCACTTCTTTTTTATTTAAAGAAATAAAGAAAAGAAAAAAGTAGAAAAAAGTAGAATACAGAATTCAAAAAAATTAATATAAAATCGCTAGTTGACACATTACATATTGTCTTATTAACAATACTTGTTAAAGTTACAAAATCAGCATAAAAAGTGACTAGACACTCAAACATTGAGAGTGCAAACACTTCTGTTTAATGATCTAACAGAAATTTAGTAATATAGTTCTCTATCATACATGCTATACATACCATTATATCCTTTAGAGCACTTTCCTTCCCTTTAACTTTTATAATATCTATTGACTTTTTGGATCCAATTATTCTGTCAGTTTTATTATTTTTTATACTAGAGAGAAAATCTGATATGTACTACTGTGAATCTTGTTTATTTTCACTAATGAAGATATTCTCATCATTTTTTATAGCTGAATAGTATTCCACTGTATAAAAATTCCACATTTTTTTCATCCACTCTGTAGCTGATGGGCATTTTTGTTGTTTCCAAGATTTAGCTATCACAAACTGTGCTGCTATGAACATGGGTACATATATATCTCTGTGACATGACCTTTTCAATATTTCTGTGAAAATACCCAGGAGGGGAATAGCTCGATGAATGGAACTTCCAATACTAGTTTTTGAGGAATCTCAATACTGATTTCCGCAGTAGTTGCACAAGCCTGCACTCCCACCAACAGTGGAGAAGTGTTCCTTTTTCCCTGAGGCCTCGCCAACATTTGTTATCAGTTGTTTTCTTGATGGCAGCCATTCTTTCTGGGATGAGATGAAATCTCAATGTTGTTTTAATTTGCATTTCTCAAATGACCAATGATGGTGAACATTTCTTCATATATTTATTTGCCATTTGTATATTTTCATCTGAGAACTTTGTGTTCATCTCTGATGCCCATTTTTTGAGGGGTTCCTTGAATGTGGTGGGCTTGATGTTTGTCAGTTCTTTATATGTTCTAGATATAAGTCCTTTGTCTGAGGGATTGTTAGCTAAAATTCTTTCCCATTCTATGGGTTTTCTTTTCACTTTGTTAGTGATTTCTTTTGAAGTGCAAAAGCTTTTTAGTAACATGATATCCTAGTTGTTGATTCTTTGAAGTATTTCCTGTGCAGTTTGCATTTTATTCAGGAATTCTCTCCCTATCTCTATGTCTCCTAAGATTTTTACCTACCTTGTCCTCCAGTAGATTTAGTATTTCTGTTTTAATATTTATATCCTTGATCCATTTTGACTTTAGTCTAGTGTATGGTGATAGGTATGGGTCTATTTTCAGTCTTTGGCATGTGGAAAGCCAATTTTTCCAATGCCATTTATTCAAGAGGCTGTCCTTCTTCCAGTGAACATATTTAGCCCTTTTGTCAAATGTTGGGTGGCTGAGTGTCTTTGTACCTATATTTGTGTCTTCTAATCTGTTCCATTGATCCTCAGGTCTATTTCTTTGCTAGTACCATGCTGATTTCATCACTGTGGCTTTGTAGTATAATTTCAAGTCAGGAATTGAGATGCCTCCTGTCTTGTCTTTATTGCCCAGAATTGCCTTTGCTATTCTAGGTTTCTTCTGCTTTCAGATGAATTTTAGGATTATTTTCCCTAGATCTATGAGGTATGTCAATGGTATTTTGATTGAGATAGCATTAAATCTGTATAACAGTTTTGGGAGTATGGCCATTTTCACAATGTTGGTTCTTCCTAACCATGAGCAAAGAATATCCTTCCATTTTCTAATATCCTCTTCAATCTGCTTTTTTAGAGTAGTATAATTTTCAGCATATAGGTCTTTTACATTCTTGGTTAGCTTGATTCCTGAGTATCTGATTTTTTTAGATGCTATTGTGAAGGGCGATATTTCCATAATTTCTCTCAGTGAGTTTTTTGTTTGTGTACAGGAATGCTATTGATTTTTGACCACTGACTTTATATCCAGCTATGCTGCTGAATTTTTTTATTACCTCTAGTAGTCTTTTAATGGAGTTTTTGGGGGTCTTCTATGTAGAGTATCATGTCATCTGCAAATAATGAAATGTAACTTCTTCCTTTCCTATCTTTATTCTTTTTATTTCTCTTTCTGTCTGATTGCTGTGGCTAATATTTCCAGAACTATATTGAATAGGAGTGGTGATAGTGGACATCCTTGTTTTGTTTCTAATTTTAGAGTGAAGACTTTCAGGTTTTTTCCATGTAGTATAATGTTGGCTATTTGTTTGTCATAAATGGCCTTTATGAGATTGAGGAACATGCTGTCTATCCCGAGTTTCTGTAGGGTTTTTATCATGAACATGTGTTGGACTTTATTGAAAGCTTTTTCTGCATCTATTGAGATGATCATGTGATTTTTACTTATGGCTCTGTTGATGTGGTGTATTACATTTATTGACTTGCATATGTTGAACCATCCCTGCATTCCTGGAATAAATCCCTCTTGGCCATGGTGTATAATCTTTTTGGTGATTTGCTGCATTCTATTTGCCAATATTTTATTGAAACTCTTTGCATCAATGTTCGTTATTGAGATTGGTCTATAGTTCTCCTTTTTGGTTGAGTCTTTCTCTGGTTTTGGTATCAGAGTGATATTTGCCTCCAAGAATGAGTTAGGGAGGACTGCTTCTCTTTAAATTTCACTGAAGAGTTTAAGGAATATTGGCATTAAATCTTCTCTAAATTTCTTATATAATTCAGCCGTGAATCCATCAGGACCTGGGATTTTATTTGTTGATAAGTTTTTAGTAATGTTTTTTATTTCAGTAGCTGATATTGGGTTATTCAAAATTGTTATATCTTCTTGATTGAGCTTTGGTAGTTCATATGTTCCTAGAAATCTGTCCATTTCCTCTGTGTTTTCCACCCTATGTGAGTAGAGATTTTCAAAGTAGGTGTTCATAATCTTTTGAATTTCCATGGGATCTGTAGTGATTTCCTTCTTTTCATTACTTATTGCATGGATTTGAGTTTTTCTTTCTTTTTCTTAATAAGGTTGCCCAGGGGTTTATGAATTTTGTTTCTCTCAAAAAACCAGCTCTTTGATTCATTATTTTTTGTATTGTTTTTTATTTTGAATTGGATTGATTTCTGCTCTAATCTTTACAAGTTCCTTTCTTCTATGAATTTTGAGTTTGACTTGCTCTTCCTTTTCTAGAAGCTTGAGATGTAGCATTACATTATTTATTTGTGTTTGTTCCATTTTCTTGATGTGACTATTTATTGCTATATGTTTCCCTCTTAAGACTGCTTTCATTGGATCCCATAGGTTAAAGTATGTTGTATCTGCATTTTCATAGAATACTAGCTATTGTTTTATTTCTTCTTTAATTTCACCTGTAACTCACTGGTTATTCAGAAGGTCGTTGTTTAATTTCTATGTATTTATGCAAGTTTTGCAGTGTTCTTGCCATTGATTTCCAATTTTAGTGCACTATGATCAGATATGATGCATGGGATAATTTCACTCCCTTTGCATTTAGTTAAGAATGCTTTATGGGTTAATATATGGTCTGTTTGGATAATGTCCCATGTGCATTTGTGAAGAATGTATATTCTGATATGGTTAGGTGGAACACTGCAAACATCTACTAAGTCCATTTGTTCATAGGTGTAATTCACTTCTGTTATTTATTTGCTGAGTTTTTGTCTAGTTGATCTATCTCTTTGTGACAGTGGGGTGTTAAGGTCTCCTATTACAACTGTGTTCTTGTGTATTTGGTTTTTCATGTCCATTAGTATTTGTCTTATATAGTTGGGTGCTCTTGTATTTGGTGCATATATATTTATAATTTTTAGTTCTTCCTCTTGTAGTTTTCCACTTACAAGTATGTAGTGGCCTTTATCTCTTTTAATCATTTTAGGTTTGAAGTTATTTTGCCTGCAACCAGAATAGCTATCCCTGCTTTTTTGGGGGTTCCTGTTGCATGAAATACTGTTTTCTATCCTTTGACTTTTAGTGTATGAGTTTCTTTTTGAGTCAGATGTGTTTCTTGTATACAGCATATTGTGGGGTCCTATTTCTTGGTCCATTCTGTCAATCTGTTTCTTTTGACAGATGAATTAAGCCCATTTACATTTATGGATATCACTGATATGTACTGGTTCAACTTTGCCATATTGTGTTCCTATTGTTGATTTTCTGCTTTTCTCCCTTGTGTAATTTCTTGTCCAGTCTCGTGGTTTCTTTCTTTTGTTGTTCTGGAGATTGTGGTCATTTTTATCTGTATTGTCTTTCAGTATTCTTTCTAGGGTTGGTTTGGTTGAAATGAATTTCTTCAGTTGTTCTTTGTCATGGAAGTATCTTGTTTCTCCATTAAATCTGACAGACAGTCTTGCTGGGTACATCAGTCTGGGTTGAAAGTTGTTTTCTTTCAGGGCTTGAAATATCTCACTCCAAACTCGTCTTGACTTGAGGGTTTGTGCTGAAAAGTCTGCTGTAATTCTAGTGGGCTTTCCTTAATAGATGAGTTGTGTCTTTTCTCTAACACCTTTTAGTATTCTGTTTTTATGCTGCATGTCTGGGTGTAGATTTATGTTCGTTGTGACTGTTCGGCATTCTGTATGCCTCACTTATTTGTATATCAGATTTATCCCACATGTTTGGGAAATTTTCTGATGTTACTGCTGTGAATAGTTTAGTGATACCATTTGCATTGACTCCTGCATCTTCACTGATGCCTATTAGTCTTATATTTTTTCTCTTGGCATCATCTTGAAGCTTCTAGATTGTCATTTCATGCTGCTTTGTTGTTTTTGTAAGTTCTACCCTTTCATGATCACTGTCTGCAATCCTGTCTCAAGTCCTTCTTTCTATCTTAGGCTCCATTTAAATGGTTTTGCCAGGTTTCAGTAGAATTTTTTATTTCTTGGATATCTCTTTGAATTTGTTTCATGAATTCTGCTTGTTTTCCACATTGTTCATTCAAAGTTTCAATCAATTTCCTATGATCCTGTATTTTTTTAATCTATTTCTTCTCTAGTTATGTTGAGCAGTTCATTTACTAAGGTTGTTATTTCTCTCTTTATGTAAGACATTATTTCTAATTTGATTTCCTCTATCACCTCATGCATTTTTTTCTTTACTTCATTTGCTATATTTTCAGAGATATCTGGTGTATAACTTAAAGTCCTCTATTTCAATGTCACATGTACTTGCTCCTGATGGACTAGATGTTTGAGATTGCATTTTGCCTTTTCACTTTGTCATTTTCACCTTTTGAGTAAATATTTGGTCTTTCAATCCCAACAGTCTCAACTGTCCATAGTGTTCATTTTAGGGTCCTACTGTGTGGTTGATTTATGTCCAATTGATGGGTACCACAATGAAGCAAAGAACCAGTCACCTGAATTCCTCCTATGGGGCCTGTTTGGTAAGCCCTATATTCTTTCTGGGCTAACTAGCCTAGAAGTATTGATGTAGGTCAACTCTTAGTTCTTGCTGTTGCTATGTTTTCACTTTGTTTCAGGTTATCAGCTCTCTGTCTATAGTGTTTGTGTCAGCTGAAGCCCTACTGTGTCACTGGGGGGGGGTCTCATAAGCTCTTTTAATTTTCTCCAAGTTGGGGGAGGCCCTATTGGTGCACTCCTCAACCTGACTGATGTTCTCTGTGTGGAGGAGGGGATTACCCCCTATCTTGCCAGGTTTGCCAAGGTCTTACAGTTGGTGGGAGTTTCACTTCCACTCCTATTTACACACGGCAGACCTCTATTTCAGGGGCAAACTTACTGCACTGATTGGAGCCTGCTGAGGTCTTCTGTTTGGTTGAAGGTTCCTAAGTTTCCCATCCAGCCAACATGGTAATCCACTGTAGTCGAAGGTTCTGGGAGAAGCAGTTGGATCCAAAGATAACTGCAGGTCTAGGTCCAGAAGGCAAGTGAGTTCCCCAAGGTGTGGGCCTGTGGTGGTGATCAGGGGCATTCCAGGCCTGCTGGGTGGAGGGCCAGGCCCATGGCAGTGGTCCAAGGTGGCTCAGTCATGCTGGGGGCATCTCAGTTGTTCCAGGCCAAGGGGCAGGGCAACAGTGGCAGTCTGAGGCCACCCAGGCATGCTGGGCCAAGGGGCAGGCCCCTCATCACTTCTTACAAATTAAAAAAAAAAACTTCAGGAATCCAAAGCTCATTAATAATAGAATGCATTTAGTATTAAGACCAATTAAGTGACTGTGTGCTCTGGAGGTTGTCACAGATACAGTGTGCCAATTAACCTTCAGGGATTTCAAAACTTTGGCCAATTAACCTTCAGGGATTTCAAAGGCTTTGAAACCTGGCACTAGCACCTGCTTGTGCCAGGTTTCAAAGCTTTTGTCAGGAGTAAATTAGGGGCTCGGGTAAGTCAGAGGTTTGATCCTTGGAAATAGAAATTTATGCACTTGATGTCAGATACACCCACCTCATTAAGTCTGATTGGATATATGATTGATATTTAAAAAGTTTAGCAGCATATTTATAAGAAAATCTCTTATTCAAGAGTCAGTGTTATTAGGTAGATAGCAAAATATATGACATTATTTATAGGCAACCAGTAATCATTACAGAGACATTGTATTGAACCTGTTAATTTGGTAGAAACTAAGATCAGGGACTCACAATTACAAGGAATGTAGTTGTGAACAAAAGCAGGAACTTGGGAGAGATATTTTTGTTATTTTACTGGAAAATAAAAAGAAGAGTGGGGAGGTTTTGGCCTACTCAATAATTGGAATCTATAAAACAGAAGAGCAATGATTTTTCACAGAGCACCCTACTCGTGCCCTGTAGCCAACCAAGAAATGTAACATTCATAACAATAAGGGCTTAGAGATAGCAAGATTCAAAGGGAAAATGAAAACACTTCATTTGGAAGAAAGAAAAGAAATGAGGGTCAGACAGCTACCTCTGAGAAGGCAGTGGGTCCTGACCCAAATAACTGAGGGCCTTTGTTTCTGGTTGCACTTATTACAGAAGCAAAAAAGCCCTTTACCTGGAACTTGTGCCAGGCCCTAAGATCCCAGCTCAGGTACTATTTCCTGCCTGTGAATTCCTACATTGGCTTCACTAGGTTTTCTTTTGTCTTATCTGTGTTTTAGATCTAAAATTTATGGGTTGGTTAAAAGCAACCTTAGATACAAAGTCAAGCCAATAATTCAGTGATGGGCTAATGCATTAATATAGTGAACCTAGAGTGGAATATATATCTATATGCAAAAAATGTTTTTACATTTTTAGAATGTATTCTAAAGTGTTTTTGTATGCTACACTTAATGTTGAGAAGCAATCTAGTGGATCAAGTGTGGGGCTCTGTTATAGCAATCATTATGAACCTCATGCTTGGCTGGGTTTATCGTTAAAATTTAGGTCTGATTTATGACTGGGTACAGTATGAAGCTTGTTTGAAGCAGGTGGACTGTTTGATTTGCTTTCATCTTACTTTTTCCCAGAAATGTATTACCATTTATGTGTAGTTTCTTCATTCACACTGTAGTAGAGTTCTCTTGGTATATGCATACTAATTAATTGGAAGAAAATGAACAGAGAAAGATCCTGTGAAAATCTGGGCAATAAAGTCTCCTGCCTCATTCCTGGAAACAGCCCTTACCTATTCCAATGTGTACTGGTCTGACCTGGCCAAATAACCTTTTATCTCATCAAGGGATTGATTATTCCAGAGGACAGTCTCCTGGGAACTTTCAAGACCCAACTTCAGGAGAGCACACTGAGCCCTCTAGAAAACCCAGGATAGGTTTAAAAAGCCAGCAATAAAGCCCTTAAATGGAAGTATTAATCATGCCAGGTGAGGGTGACATCACCGGAGAGACACACACACACACACACACACACACACACACACAGGTCCAGGAGCCAATCATCGATAAAGGTGGGGCTGGCTGCACACCCTATCAGGCTGGTCAAGGGAGGTAGGCTCTCCCGGGTCCTACTGTGGAAGTGCTCACTGTGAGTTCAGTGCTGAAAGCCATCAGCTGACCTTATCTCTAGTATCTGTGACTTCTTTCTGTGCCCTGCAAAGGATCCTTGGAAACCCTTAAGCCACACAATGGTAAGTTGATAGTACTGGAGCTGGGAATGGTGTGGAATTGTGTGAGTTCTGGTAGGAAGTTGGCAGAACTGATATAGGGGAATGAAACTTTTGACCTACTATATGTCCGGTACGAATTTGTGTTTTCTAAAATCAAAGAATGAATTTTAGGAACAATGGAGGTTAAAGGCAGAAGTATTTAATGAGAGAAACAAAGCTTTTGCCTGACAGAGACTGAAGGGTCCCGAGTATGTTGTCAGGGATTATCTTTTCTAGGGATTTGCAATGAAGTAAAACCATGAGGGGAGGTGGGTCTAAGGTGGGGAAAAATGAGAACTCGTAAGGTAGATGGGAATGAGGTGAGGCAGAGCTGTTGTCAACCTATAAATTAATTGTAAATTTGGCCTAATCTGAGACAAATGGGGAAGTGAATTATTTAGCAAGTGAGCATTCTTATGGACCAGTGACTCTGTAGGGTGCTGGGATGGTGATTCCTGGCTTCTCAAGGTGATCCATACCTAATCCCTAAGGTTTATACTTAAGGGTGTGGTTGCATTTGTTTTGCCTTTGGTTTTCAGATCTGGCCCACAGCAAGAGATGTGTGTCTTCTCAAAGGTCACAAGACATCTGGTCTTTTGTGCTGTCTTGTTGGAGGGCCTAGCCCTGTCTGACTGCCTATAATATTTTAACTAGCTCAGCTGCCTGTATCGGAACCACTGTAAGGCCAGAATGCCTTCTTGGGAAGCCCCAGGCATACCTGTGTCTCCACCAGTTTGAGGAGTGCAATAGTTTTGGGGTAAATCTAGGTCCTGTCTTCAAAATGAGAAAAAATTATCATTTGAATTCCTTATGTGAGACCTTTACTCACAGTGATGTTACTGTGTAAACAGAATTTGTAATCTCACAATAGTGAGTGTAGAGTTTTGGAATCAAAATAAGAAATGAGAACAGCTCCTTCACTTCTGGAATGCTTCCCACATGAGTAATCAGCCCACGGGTTACACGTGGCTCTATGGATTTAAAATAGACCCCTATCTAGCTATCTTTTTCTTTTTCATTTTCTGTTTTATTTATTGGATACAAAGTGAATCTGTGTTGTCTATCCTGGCCTTGAACTCTGGACCATCCTCCTCCATCAGCCTAGAGTGAGTGTGAGGAGAGTACAGTCCTGAGTCACCACACTCAGCAAAAAGAACCACTTTGAGGCCAGGCTCTCTACCTCATTTCTTCAGCCTTCAAGGTCTAAAGGACATAGGGTTTAGAGGTAAACTGGCTGTTTCTATAAACATTTCAGGTACCTCACTCAGAAGCTCAGTAATTAGCAGCTGGAAGTCACTATAGTAGACAGGAGCCTGCATTTTACTGTGGGGGAGAAAATTCACTGCTGGTTCAGAGTTCTAAGTCATAGACAATGACTCATTTTAATTCTCATTTTAATTCTTATCAAAGGCACTAATTTCCCAATTCTACCTCAGGCTGTTTACATTGCTAGTGCCTTCTTTATAAGCTAAGTAAATAAGCTGCTCTTTACAATTCGATGATGGAAGCATGATTTTTCATAGAGTGTACAATGCTGAGCATTGTACAGGGGATGGTGATATGTTAGCTTGTGAGGGTTAATCATACATTGAGAAACACAGCAAACTGGGATCTACAGGGATGTGTAAATGTGAGAAATAAGAGAATTGAAAGCAAAATGGCTGTCATCTCTGAAAGAATTGCTGTAGTCTTTGGACTGTGTTGAGAGATTGACTTGAAAATTGAAACACTAAGCTGGGTGTGGTAATACACACCCATAATCCCAGCACTCAAGAGGCTGATGCAGGAGGATCCTTGTAAATTTGAGACAAGCCTGAACAGAGAGCTCAAGGGTATTCTGAAGTGCATTGTGAGACCATGTCTCAAAAGACCAAAAGAAAAAAAAAAAGAAAAAAAGAAACACCAAGATGGGCTTTTTATTGAAGTAGGGGTAAGGGGTATTGTTACATAGTTAGGATCTTTATGAATAATAAAGAATAACAACAAAAGTGCTTTTTGAATAACAATATGCAAGGTGATTAAAGAGGAAATGGGAGAGCAGGGGCCTTTGGAGGGAGGCCCAATCAGCAGCCAGAACAGTAAAGGACTTCTGAGGTGAGCTTGACCTAGCGTGACAGCATTGAAGGTCTTCTTGATAGGTCTGAGAGTAGGAAAAGTGTCACAGGCCTATAGAAAGGAGGGAAACTTAGTCATGGATAAATACTTCTGTGTGTACTGATGAGCTCACCAAATCATTTCTGAGGTAATACAGGAAGTTAGAAGACTAGTTTGAAAATACGTTGGAGATCATAGCTGAAGTAGAATGGGAAGGAGTTTCTGTTAAACACCAAGATTTCAAGGCATATGTGTTGTTTCTTATTGTCTCCTGACTGAGCTCAGAAATTTGGTCCTTATCTACATCCTCCCAAATTAGGAATTTTATACTTTTAAAATTTTTAAATTTTTTTTGATGCATTTGAGATAAGGTCCTATTAATTTGCCCAAGGTGGCAAGAAGTGTTGAGACTTTGCCACCACCTTGACTGTTTAGTTGACAGACATGTGCTACCTTGTTTGTTACAGTGTTGTGCTTCTGCTTTGGTGGAGGGCACTGGGTCTCCTTCTGTAGTTCAGTCTGTCCTTAACTCTGAGAGTCTCATGCATCATCTCCTGTAGTGCTAGGGATTCAGGCATGCACTGCCATGCCTCAGTGTTTTTGTTCTTACATCACCAAATGTCACCAAGAATTCCGTGTTGGGGTAAAGTAAGCAACACTGAGTCATGGTGGTGCACAACTTCAATGCCAGCCCCTTGGGAGATTTAGGAGTAGACAACTGAGCAATTTTTCAATGTGAGATGCACATTGTAGGTTTATGTCCACTCCAAATTATCTTTTCTAAAGTCCACGAGGCCATTAGATAATGAAGAGAAAATTTTTGCACTTTAAACATGTATCTAATTTTTAAATTTACTTATAGTTTCCACAAGTGGTACATGGCACAATGCAAAGCCTTATGTTTTGATGTTGAGGGGATATAGCAGTGAGTCTCTGGTCTTAGAAAAAGGACACCATAGTGAACAACTATGATTCACAGTGTACTGTATTCACTAATGTACATGCAGTATTTATTGTTGTATCATAAATCTGGTTTTCTGTTGTGTCTGATATACCGATCGAGGCATGTGTGTTCAGCATGTGCAAAAAATCTAATGCTTAACAATGGTGTTTGCAATATTGGGTTTGTTTTTGTGCATATTTACATTTTGATATTCCCCCCCACCCCTTAGCAACCAAATGGTTTGGAGGACAACCTGAGTTGTTAGCAACTAAGGTACATAAAGCAGCTAATGCTTTTATTGTTTGGTTGATTATGCAGGCCTGGGATGACAGTATGCAATACAGCAAATATGGGGGATTTCCTTCTTTCTTGTTTTTGAAGTCCAATACTCTTTTCACTGTTTTGTTTGTCTGATTAATAGTTTTGCTTTATTCAATATTCTGTTTTGATTGGTTTTACTGGGTTTTGTTTTTGGTTTGATTTTGCTATACCTGATGGAATGGGCAAATATTGTGAAGATAATAAGATATACTATGGTAGCTATCATTGCTTTCCTGGTATCCTGCTCTGAAGTTCTGTACCAATTTTGCTGTATTGTCTTGATTGGCTTTGTTCTGTTTTGCTTTGTTGTATTTTACTATCTTTAACATAAATTGGAAAGCCTGATTTATCCATAAAAATATATTTTGTTGTCAGTTACTTTTAGGTTGATCAAATCATTTTCATTTTGAAACTCAAATATCATCTCTATTGTTTTTCCTTCAAATCTTCATATTGTTCCCTGTAGAACATGAGCCTTACCCACTTGTTTCCAGTTTGGAGTGCTGTATTCACCTGTTTCTCCTGAGCATCTTTATCAGGAGAGCAGTGTAATCCTATTTGGAAATGTGAATACTATTGTGGGTATTTTTTGTCTGCTGGTCCATTTTTAAAGCTCTGTGCTGCTCTGTGGATTACTGGTTTATAGAACACTGCAAATGGCCCACTTTGTATGTTCTTGACAACAACCAATGTGACCTGGGTGAAATAATAAACAGAATTCTCTTATTTTTCTGTGCATGAGCACAGGTGTTTGTCATTGCCTTAGGATATTGGCCTCAGGTTTTCTCATGCTTTCAGAATCAAACCTTCAACTTTCCACTGGAACTTCTTCAGCAGAGAAAGAGCCTGAGAGGCAGGGGCCAGGCACCAGATGCCATCTCATAGGTCATGCTTCCTGGACACATGAAGACACATCCAGACATGTCCTTCCTAATAATCCAGGTGTCTTCAAACTCACAAAACATGACAATAGAAGTCCAAACATCCGGGGTATTGATGTGAGTACAGTACTTTGGAAAATTAATAAGCCAGCAGAGAGAAATTTTTGAAGCTGGGTGTGGTGGTGCATGCCTGTAATTCCAGCACTCAGGAGGCTGAGGCAGGAGGATCATTGCAAATTAAGACCAGCCTGGTCTACAATGTGAGCTCAAGGCCCTGTCTCAAAACAGGAGAGAGAGGGAGGGAGGGAAAAAGAGAGAGGGAGGGAGAGAGAAACTTTCTACCCTTTAGAAGGAAACGATTATGGAAAATTTACCATCCTAAGTCCTTGCCTCACCACAGGGAAGGGATTGAGAGTGGGGCTGCATGCAACTCTCATTCTGCCCTCCTGCTAGGATTAGTTTTCATCAGTCTAGATTCCCTTGTGATGTAAATTCAGGTGATGTTGTTGGATACTTTATCCCAGTAGTAGAAAGTGCCATATACACCTAATTATGTTAAATTTGATGAGTTTAAATATGAGGTCTCAAACAGATTAACTGTATCCTCCACATTGGGCTTCAATGTCATGATGGTGAATTCCAAAATTATCAAACACTCCCTCACAATTCCAAAGTCATTTTGGGATGTTTAAAAATCACATAAGAATTTTTTTTAAAGTTTAACATAAATAAATTTTAAGATTGGCTATGATGACAATCAGCATTAGGTCCCTTGCCAGGCATGTATAAACTTCTCTCTTAGATCTAGAGTCATGTGATAAATGAATAAACTGTTGAATAAATTAGCTTCTATAGCTTATAGTGCTAAAAGTTGGATGTTTTGATAGGAATTTAACAGGAGGTGAAATAATACTGTAAAGGACAACTTGTAGAGCAGGTGCCTGTTACACCCACATGTGTGATCACTTTGAAGTAGGGAATTCACATATACATGCAATTTTTTTAAACTGGGAATCAAACTCATAACCTCACATTGCCAGGCAGGCATTGTGCTGCTGAGATATATACCTGACCTTGTAAAAGCAATTTTTCTCTGAGTGCAGAGAAAGAAGCACCATTGCTCATGTAATTGCTGTAGTTCATTGATAGTTAATGAACATTGTTCAAAAAGGACATGCTGAATGAGGTAGGACTTTATGCTTTTCATAGCTGTTTCTTATATGCTTTTCACATTCTTGAAATTATGTCAATGTGAACTGCATAGGATGTAATACTCATAATTTCCAATCCACTTGTTTATACCTGACACATATTTACATGGCACATATCTGTATTTCAGTCTCAGGATATTGTCTGTGCTACATTTTCTTATAGATTCTTTTAATTTTTTTTGTTGGAACTTTAATTTTTGCAACATAAACACTGATGGTATTTGAAAGGGAATACATTTGTATGCATTCTACCTTATTCTGATAATTTTAATTTGTTTCTTGTATTTTGCCTGTGTCCATTGATATCATGGTAGAATTTTTGTCCTCTAGATTTAGTGTATTTGATTACATTAATTACAATAATGCCTCTAGTTTTTTGTACCAGGAATCAAACTCACAACCTAACATTTGCCAGGCAGGTGCTTACACCACTGAACTTAATCCCAGGCCCTGCCTCTAATACTTGCAAGAGTTTCTTCTCTACTGTTTAGAATCACACAAATATTGAGCAATGAAATAGCCTATATTCTGTGGAGTGATTAGTATTTTTATATTGCAGTAGCATTCTCTAGTTCTCTTTGGGAACTCGGCTCCCAGAAGCTCAGGGATGGGCCTGTTATGGGCACTGCTGGCCCTAGTGTCAGACTTCCCAAAGACCATGATACAGAGACACGAGGCACTCAGCTCATAGCCCCACTGATGAGCTTCCCTCTGCCCTGTGTTCTTTAATGTTCTGAAATTGAAGTCTTTGTTCTTTTCCAGTACCTACATTCATTGTTTTTAATATATTTTGAGGCATCAATTTTGAGTAACTGAAATAATTCAAAATATACATTCATTGTCATGGATTGTGAAAACCTTAATTATTTAAGCTATTATTTTGAACATGCATCATCTAAAAATTTGTGACGTGGTCTCTCATTCTAATAGTATTCATAGTATGTTCCTGCTTTTCCTTTCTAATTTCATTCAGGAATTGTGAAAGAGCCTGCTTTGCATGACTTCCGCTCCACTGACTATGTTAAATTCTGTATTGCTGCTCTGAACCTGGGCTACATGTGTGAATACTTCCTGGATCGTTGAGAGGACAATGTGCTATGTCTTTCTGTGATAAAACATTACATAAAATCTATTTGATAAATTGCTTTAAACTGTGATCTTGTTGATTTTACCTGTGACTTTAAAGGGTTCTCTGCTTTCTTAAGCTGTAGTTACTGATGAAGTTGTTTTGAATTCTCAATTATATACTTGTAAATGACTGACTTTTCTCTTCCAATCCTATTTCTGTTTATGTAGTTTGTTGCTCTGGGTAGCGGGATATGTATTAATGAATGATACTTGTTCTTAAAGAACTGCTGATTGTATCTTCATGGGATCACTGTAATCCTTATTTACTATGAAGCACATATTGAATATAGTCAAGCTAATGTAGCTTCAGTAGATTTTTTTGAATTAGTGCCAATCAGGTATTTCTTTGTGTAGCTTTTTATTTAATATATCCTCATCACTGTCCACATAACAACCACTGTTCTCCAGATGGTCAGAGTATTTGCTCATTACCCAGGGCTCTAGCTATTGATTAGCTCTGATACCTGTTCTCTTGCTCTCTTTGAATCTGATCTGTTCTCTTGATAATGTCACCTGCTTTCCTGATAGGCTGACCAGTTCTCCTGTTGGTGAATTTAGCATTACACCACTGCTAGCTGTGGATTTGTTGCACTGAATTTGCAACTGTACTTTGCTTATTGCTACCTAATATGGAAATTGTCTCATCATTTCATGTCTGAAACCAGATAAACAGATATTAATCAGTAAGTCTCTGTATTTTAATTTACTGTTTAAATCATTTAAAGCACATTTTATTCTCAAAACTTTTTTGTTGAGATTCAGTGATAACAATGAAAGTTTCCCAGGTGTATTCAGAAAGTTTCACCATTGGGTCTTAGCAAGGAATGAAAATATCCCTTTATGTCAGAAGTTATTATTGTATTATTGATGACAACTCTCCTTTGGAAATTTTCCAAAGTGTGCAGTATGTGTTTTTTTATGGAGACTGTTATTTTTGCTTCCTACCTTTAAGTTTTCAGGAAGTACCATAGACATTGCACAGAGAAATATTTTGAGAGATCTTGTGGTATTTCTTGATTTAGTCACTTCTCACTGTTGTTTACAAGGCCCCATATGTGAATCAAGGCCTAAGTATGTTCTCATTTAGTCTCTTAGTCACAGTGTCTGACTTGAATTTCACTTGAAAAGAATCACATGTATCCCCAGGAATCACAGCACAATGTATTGTTTTGACATAAGAAAGAAGTTACTCATCTGTGGATTTTCATAAACTTCATAGTAAAGTAGAGTATGCAATTTAGCAATCGATTCTTGACACTTCAATAAATCTAATTATTTTGTTCTTCTATATTTCAATATTGTTTGGTAATTTTCACAAATGTGATTAGAATTTTCTTTTCTGTTAGTGTTTGTCCTGAGTCAGATAAGCTTTAGTTTATTTTTAGATTTGCATTCATTAATCTTAACTCTGTATTCAAAAGCTTTATATTGTGTTCCCAAATAAATGTGTTCTTTTTAAACTCCTATTTTCATAGATTTCAATTTCTTCTAATTTTCATAGCTCCTTGATTTTGTTCTGAGGAAACTATTTCATTAATAGTTTTTTCTGTATAAATTCCAAAGTCAATCATGTTTATTGTTCCCATTTCAATAGTTCATCAATGCACATAGGCTAGGAGAGTATACAGTCCAGATTTCTAAGGACATACCTGTCTCTCTCTGAATGTAAATGAAACACATGTGCTTTCTTCCTGAGATGCATAACATAGCTGAATCATGAAACAATATTCTACTTCCATGTGGATCCATAGAAGGTTGCCTTGCTTTCCTGAGATTCATTTGTCATTCTCTATGAATTATCCACTGATATGAATGTTGGATTTTAAATGTTTTTCATGTATATTATGCACAGTGTTTCCTTGCTCACAAGTATTGTAGTCTTTTTCTCTAACTTTCATCTATAATTGTTGAACCAGTAAAAGGTGTGTACTTTGTTTCTTTTTGGTATTGGGAAATGAACTCAAGGCCTTGCACATGTTAGGCAGGTATTTGTGCCACTGAGCTATATCCCTGGCACAAAGATGTGATTTGTAAATGACTGTGAATTATTTTTAATTTTCCTTTTGTGAGAGAGTTTGATGAATGGTCTCACTTTATAGTCTGAACTGTCCTTACTGCATAGCCCAGGCTGAACATGGAACTCATAGCAATCCTGAAATTCATGATAATCCACTTCCATCAAACTCTCAAGTGCTGGGATAATAGGCACATACTATCCCTCTGGGATGAATTCTTCCTTTTGTATTTAGTGACCATGTACTTTGCTGTACCTCAATTTTCATTGCATTTCAAACATTTCACATATATTCTTTCCCACATTATCTTCTTTTGCACACTAATCAAATTTTTAATATTGAAGTACAAAGAGATAATTTGATATCTCTGAGCTATAGGTTTATAGTTACCCTTTCCCTAATTTTATTATCTATAGAATGGTTGAATAAACCTTTATTTTCATTAAATTTTATTCATAAACCTTCTTTCATAGTCAAATAAGTACTTATCTATGAAATCAGTTTCAAGATTCTAAATGCTGATTAAATTTAAAGGATGAAGTCAATGTTCTGAATCACTATATATAAAAAGACATAGATTTTATTGTTCTGTGATGATTTGCAGGCTCCCTCTTTGAGTTCTGATTCAAAGCCAGTGAAAAAGTACAGTATAGGCAATCTTGTAGGACAGGTCATGCTACAGTTCTGTGATTGTTTTGGCAATGTGTTATAGGTTAGTGTCAGTGTTGCTGAGTGATTCTATTTGAATTTATCCATGTTTTGATGACCAAGACATGTAATTAATACTTGAAAAAATGAACCTCAGACTTTTTATGAGAGGAGCTGAGTATCAGGTTATGTTTCTAACTTTCAGGACACTTGCCATTTTTTTTTTTGTACTGGGGATCGAAGTCTCTACCTTTTACTTGTCAGGCAGGTGTTTATGCTACAGAGCTAAATCCCCAGCCCCACTTGTCATTATTTAGGAGACAGTGACTTTTGAGGATATAGCTGTGAACTTCACCGTAGCAGAGTGGGATTTGCTGACTCCATCCCAAAAGAAGCTCTACAGAGATGTAATGTGGGAGACATCTATGCATATTAATGTTATAGGTAAGGATGATATATTTTTCTTCCTTATATAAAGAGAGAGCATTAATTATTGCTCACTAATGTAGTTTAATAAAATTGATAGTTATAACATTTGCTAGTATATCTATGGTCTGCTTAAATTGTATCATGAGTATTACTGGAATTGGTGACATTTTATATAATATGGTGAATTTTTGTATTTCTGTGTCTAATACAGGAAGAATATGGCATAGCAAGCAAATTAAAGAAGAGGACAAAAATTGCACAAGAAATCTAAGGTAATTTACACATGCAAGAGAAAAGGAATGTTCCTCAAGGGTCAGTATGTTAACATAAATATTACACCAAAGGAACCTGGAGAAATGAGACCATGTTCCTGTTCATTTAACCTCACAAAAATATTAAGAGATACATGTGGTTTGATTTTGTATTATCTGTCAATCCTAAAAATATTCGAATGTAGCAATCTGAGGTAGTACTGGTGCTGTGCAACAAATAACAGTATCTGCTATATCAGTCTAAAAATTTCCATCGTGATCAACATCATGGAAATGCATGAGGCTAAGTTTAAGTATTGTAATTGACATAGGAAATGAGAAATTGTAAATTTTGATAGCAACTCATCTTGAAAATATCCATTTATGTATATATGTGCATATGAGACATTCATGCTCTAGAAAATTTTTCACATAGAAACAATATTCAAAATGCAAATGAGTGGTAGTGTTATAAGTCCTTTGAAAAATCCTATAAAATGTTAAGCTGTTCATGTTTAAAATTTCTTCTACATTGTTGGTGAATACATAAAATGGAAACATCATATTCAGTATTCAGAGGTCTTATAAGTAAAATAATATGTTTTAAATTGTTTCAGGTGTATATCCCTGGGTATATGCTTGATTTATTGTTTTTGTTTGTTTGTTTTTGTTTTTACTTTTGAGCCATGATTTCATACCATAACCCAAGTTGACTTTGAACTTACTATGTAACCCATACTGACCTGGAACTCAGAGTGATTCTCCTGCTGCTACCTCTGGACTGTTGAGATAATTTTATTGTGTCATTATGCTCAATGTTTCTCTCAGTATATTGTGAAATACATTAAAGTCATCAAATGATAATTATCCATGCAGTGTATTGTTAAAAGTAGGATATGAATGAGCATTCACAATATCTAATACTGGAAACAACTCACACTAGCTAAGCTCTGAAAAGAGCCCAGATGCACATCACTGGATGCCTGGATAAAGAAAATGTGGGGTCATCTCAGGATGGTGGTGCATTATTTCAATACCAGCACTTTTGGAGGCTGAGTTGGCAGGATGACAACTTGAAATTAAGCCTAAGCAAATTGATAGTCAATGAGAATCTCCCTCAAAATGACAAATAACAGATCAGCAAATGTAACTCAGTATAAGACCTGTGTTTAATTCTGTGCACTGAAAAAATATGCCATATAAGGTACCTTGATATGATTTCTAAGAAAACAAGAGTTGTACTTTAAGTGAAATAAATCAGACACAGAAATGGAAATATCACAGGTTTTCTCTTAAATGGAAACTAAAAGCATATTTGAGGAGTAAAAGTAAGGAGAGGTGATATGAGAGCAGAAATCCTAACTTGTACATCTATCTAGACTATCAGGCTAGATAAGAGAAAAGGGAGTGAGGAGAACTGACAAGCTAAAAAAATGATCAATATTTGATATTCATTTGTACAAATCACCTAAAATGATGTTATGTGTTGCAATCATATACTAATTTAAAATTACCAAATGAAAAATATCCTTTTTAGAATGCATAGTACTTTCAAAGATGTTCTGCAGGGCAATGAGTCAATTCACCATCAGAATGCACCAAATTTGTCATTGTAAGTCACAATTGTTAATGTGGAGACCTTTTCATTGTGATTGACATTTTTCTTTGTTTCTTTACAGATATGATGAAGACAATTATTTGAAAATTAAAAAGCAGCATTACAAATATAATGAAGATGTAAAGACCTGTAGTGATTTCCAGTCCTTTCAGAAGGATGACACTAGGAAGACTGGAGAGAAACACTATCTATATGGGCAATGTGGGGAGAACAGCTCTGATCTTAGTGAACAAACTCACCTTGGGCAAAAAACCTTTGTACATAAGAAAAATGTGAAAGCCTGCACAATACCTAACAGTGTTCAAATCCATAAGAGAAATCACAGTTCAGGGAGCTTATATGTATTCAAACACTATGAGAATAGTTCTATTTCTTCATACCATATTGAAAAAGATGTTAGAAAGTATGCGGGAGAGAAACACATTGTGAATGAGAAATTTGTGAAAGCATTAGCTTTTAGCAATTCCTTTAAAGAACATAAAACAATTCACACTGAAAAACAACCATATGTACATACACAATGTGAGAAAGCATTCAGTACCAGCAGTAGCTGTCAAAGACATAAAAGACCACACACTGGGGAGAAACCCTATGTATGTAAGCAATGTGGGAAAGAACTTAGTAACAGCAGTAGCTATCAAAGACATAAAAGAACTCACACTGGGGAAAAACCCTACGTATGCAACCAATGTGGGAAATCATTCACTGCAGCCTCACATTATAAAGTACATGAGAGAATTCACACTGGAGAAAAACCATATGCATGTAAGCAATGTGGGAAAGCATTCAGCAGAAACAGTCATTGTCAAAATCATGAAAGAACTCACACTGGGGAGAAACCCTATATATGTAACAAATGTGGGAAATCATTCATGACAGCCACATATTGTAAAGTGCATGAAAGAACACACACTGGAGAGAAACCATATGTATGTAAGCAATGTGGGAAAGAACTTAGTAGCAACAGTAGCTATCAAAGACATAAAAGAACTCACACTGGGGAAAAACCCTACATATGTAACAACTGTGGGAAGTCATTCACTACAGCCTCATATTATAGAGTGCATGAAAGAATTCACACTGGAGAGAAACCATATGTATGTAAGCAATGTGGGAAAGCATTCAGAAGACACAGTCACTGTCAAAATCATGAAAGAATGCACACTGGGGAGAAACCGTATATATGTAACAAATGTGGGAAATCATTCACTACAGCCTCATATTATAGAGTGCATGAAAGAATTCACACTGGAGAGAAACCATATGTATGTAAGCAATGTGGGAAAGAACTTAGTAGCAGCAGTAGCTATCAAAGACATAAAAGAACTCACACTGGAGAAAAACCCTACATATGTAACAACTGTGGGAAGTCATTCACTACAGCCTCATATTATAGAGTGCATGAAAGAATTCACACCGGAGAGAAACCATATGTATGTAAGCAATGTGGGAAAGAACTTAGTAGCAGTGGTAGCTATCAAAGACATAAAAGAGCTCACACTGGAGAAAAACCCTACGTATGTAACAACTGTGGGAAGTCATTCACTACAGCCTCATATTATAGAGTGCATGAAAGAATTCACACCGGAGAGAAACCATATGTATGTAAGCAATGTGGGAAAGCATTCAGAAGACACAGTCACTGTCAAAATCATGAAAGAATGCACACTGGGGAGAAACCCTATATATGTAACAAATGTGGGAAATCATTCACTACAGCCTCATATCATAGAGTGCATGAAAGAATTCACACTGGAGAGAAACCATATGTATGTAAGCAATGTGGGAAAGCATTCATCAGACACAGTCATTGTCAAAATCATGAAATAACTCACTGGGGAGAAAAGCCTATGTATGTAAGCAATGTGGGAAAGAATTTACTACCAGCAGTGGATGTCAAAGACATAAATGAACTCATACTGGAGGAAAACCGTATGTATGTAACAAATGTGGGAAATCATTCACTATAGCCTCATATTGTAAATTGCATGAAAGAATTCACACTGTGTAGAAACCATATGTCTGGACAATGGAAAACCTTTCAGACACAATAGTATCCTCAAGAGACATCAAAGAATTCACACTGAGTCATGAAAGAACTCCTCCTGGGTAGGAGCATGGATATAAACAATGTGGCAAAGCATTCAGTACCCAGAAGTGTTGAAAATAAACAATGTCTACATAAGCAATTTCAGCTATAATTGTAGCTTTTGTGTATATAAAAGAAGTCACTGCACAAAAACTGTGAGAAATGTATAAATGGATTTGTTTATAAATTCTTACTTCATCAAAGATCCCACATTAGGGAGAAACCTTGTGAACATAAGGAATGTAGGAAAACTTTCCACCCCTAGAGAGATTGTCACAACATGAAAGAACTCATTCTAGTAATTCTGTGCATTTGAACAATGGTGAATAGAATTCAGTGCACAAAAATGCCATGAAACAGAGGAATTAATGCACACAAGGGAGAAAACTTATGTGTGTAGGCAGTGTGGAAAAAATTTGCTGTAATGCTTTCATTTTTCAAACAAAATTCCCCTCTCTCTGGGGAGTAACTACATATTAAAAATAGTGGGTAAAAATTCAACTGACAGAGATGTTAACCTGAGTGATGTAATATTGTAGCCTACATCTATGTATGCAATGTGAGAAAGCATTCAGAATTCATGGTTGTCAAATGTGTAAAAGTAGTCATGATGAAGTCAAATGATGCATATGTGAGTGACTATTTTGAAAATATTTTGAAAATTACTCATGTAGAGATCTTTAAAGATAATATAAAGTTGATGTCAATATATGTTCATAGATTTTCTTGAAAACACCCTCAAAGATAGAGGTACCCTAAACATTTTCACTACTTTTTTAATAAATCACACATATTTGTCTGTAATCTTAATAATTAAAATTAACAATTTTTAAGGAAAATTTACACTGAAATTTTTTCTTATATTTTTGATTCTCCAATGTTCTGTCTTGATGGATGACACCCATTTACCACATGACCTTTTTTTCCCACCAGGATTTGTAACTCATGCATCACTTTATTTTGAAAATTCTTTGCAAATTAGTCATGTAGTCAAGACCCATTTAAATATTGTAAAAAATTGATGTCAGTATGTATTCATAGATTTTTCAGAAATCACACTCAAAGGTGGAGATATCCTAAAATGTAATCATTTTGTTTTCAACAAGTTATACATAAATATCTGATCAATTTGTCTACAATCTTACTATTAAAAAATCATGCCTTTTAAAGAAAATTTAAGCATTCTGAAGCATTTTCCCTTTTTTATCCACCAATATCCAGTCTTCATAGATGACACTTACTTTTCTCACAGCCATTGTTTTCCACTTGGATCTATAAGTTAGTTATCACTTTGCCTAGAAGGATCCACAAAAACACATTCAGAAGTGTCCTTTAGCAGATTTCATGCCATGTATCTATGTAGGTATGCATGTTTATGATAAGATAATCACAAAAGCAAAAGCAAATTTAAAATACATATATATAATTGCATTAGTGTATACTTCTTTTTTTATTTAAAAGAGAATAAAACAAAAGGGGGCAGTACAGAGCAGATCAGAAGAGGACAACATAGGCAACACAGTAGTTTACATTAAGTCAACTGGACATCAACAATATCTAACACCATATCTCTTACTCTGCTATAGTTGGGCATAGTTTCAATTACAATAATATCAAACATAACACAATAGTATAAAACCATGCATATAGTGAAAGAATTACAGGGCTTTCTGAACCGAATAACAGAAAATGATCTATGGGTATTATAATATCTAATTTTTCATAAAAAAAAATTTGAACTATCACACATATTCAAATTCCAATAAGACACAATGTGGTAGATAGAACCATTGGTAATAGAACAAAAAAAGCATGGTAGGACTTCTAAGAAGGATAATATTAAATCAGCAATAGCTGTCATAATGTTTTTTTCCAAACAGCTGTTCATATCATCACATATGATATAGTCAAACAAAACAGGATAACACCATTCCAACTGATGATTTAAAACTTTGAAAGACTTAGAAGTTATGAGATGGGGCCTCATGCTTACCATAAAGTCTTATATACTCTTCTCAACTCTCATATTAGGGAGATTATATGGTATTTACCCTTGTGAGTTTGGTTTATTTCACTTAAGAGAATGGTCTCAAGTCATGTCCATTTATAAATATCTCGATGTGATCATTCTTTATAGCTGAGTAGTACTCCATTGTATAAAAATGCCACAACTTTTTTATCCATTCCTCAGTTGATGGGCACTTAGGTTGTTTCCAAGATGTGGCTATTACAAATTGTGCTGCTATAAACATGGGTGCACATAAATCACTGTGGTACGATGTTTTCTTCTGGAAATATGCCTAGAAGCTGAATAGCTGGGTCAAATGGGACTTCCATACCCAGCTTTTTGAGGAATCTCCAGACTGACCTCCACAGTGGTTGCACCAGTCTACACTCCCAACAATAGTGCAGAAGAGTTCCTTTTTCCCCACAGCCTCTCCAACACTTGTTGTTGGTAGTGTTTTCTATCTTGGCCATTCGTTCTGGGGTGAGATGGAATCTCAGTGTGGTTTTAATTTGCATTTCTCTCCTGACTAATGATGATGAACATTTTTTCATGTATTTATTTGCCATTCGTGTTTCTTCATCTGAGAACTGTGTATTCATTTCAGATGCCCATTTTTGGATTGGGTCTTTGAATTTCGAGGGTCTGATTTGTTTTAATTCTTTATAAGTTTTAGACAAAAGTCCTTTGTCTGAGGAGCTGTCCATGAAGAATTTTTCCCAATTTGTGGGTTTTCTTTTCACTCTGCTGGAAACCTCTTTTGACATGCAGAAACTCTTTAATAAGATGTGGTCCCAGTTATTGATTCTGGGAAGTACTTCCCGTGTACTTTGGTTCTTGTTCATGAATTCTCTTCCTACCCCTATATCTTTGAGGTTTTTACCTACTTTGTATTCCAGTAGTTTTAGTGTT